>LQNS02278089.1:2726168-2739743 GCA_001587735.2 Parhyale hawaiensis | reverse complement strand
TAGAGATGAATGGCGAGTGCTTGTGGAAGTAGGGGAAGGTCTGGATTGGAATGTGCTGCAGTGGAGAAAAGAAATTGATAGGCAAGTGCAGACACACGGACTTGATAAATGGAGAGGAGGTATGGAAGAAAAGTCAACTCTAGCATGGTATAGAAATAAAGAATGTCCTAAGTATGAATGTTGGTATGATGGAAGTAGAGGGGGTGACCTGCTGTTTCAAGCACGGTCTCAGGCTCTCAGTGTGAATGCTCGCACCTCTCGGTGGAATGAAATGGGAGGTCATGTGTGCCAAATGTGTGACTTGGGTGAGGATGAAAGTGTAGAACATTTAATCTTGGAGTGTGCAGCATTATATGAGTGTGTCAAGGAGTACCTGGCAAGAGTGTGGGGTAAGCGAGAGGTGGCTATTAAGGATAGATGAGTTTAAGACTGCCTAAGGAGTTCCTGACTTACCATTCCTCTACAGTGTAGCACTGTTTAAGGAGTTTCCTAACTTATCAGGGCTCCACAGTGTGGCATTGTTTGAAAAGTTCTTGGTTCACTGGCGTTCCACAGTGAGAGCTAGCATGGTTTAGGTATTTGTAGTTTAGTTTGGTGTGTAGGGATTTATTGGTATCTACAACTGGTGTGGATTCCTCCCCGGTCTGGCTGTCCTGCACTGGGGGTGTCTGGGCCTGGGGAGATGCCGAGGCGAGTTTGCAGTGCCTTCAACTGCCTTGTATAGTTGAATGACCCAAGCAGCTTTTGCTTCCGTGTGTTTGCTGTGACCGGCTACCATATGGTGGCAAAACATGTATTATTTAGAGCTACGCAGGTATATCAATCCAAAGATATGATGTTGCAGGTCTACCCATGGCACTCATTTCATAGTGTGGCACTTCTTGCCAAGATCTTGGCGCGTAGTTAGCCGCCCTTGGAAATGCGGGTGGGTGCCTATGAGCGCCGCCCTCATTTCATAGTGTGGCACTTCTCGCCAAGATCTTGGCAAGTGGTTTGCCGCCTTCGGAAATGCGGGTGGGGGCCTATGAGCGCCGCGACCTGTGGAACCTCCTCATTCCATAGTGTGGCACTTCTCGCCAAGATCTTGGTGAGTAGTTTGCCGCCCTCGGAAATGCAGGTGGGCGCTTATGAGCGCCGCGACCTGTGGAACCTCATTCCATAGTGTGGCACTTCTCGCCAAGATCCTGGCGAGTAGTTTGCCGCCCTCGGAAATGCGGGTGGACGCCTATGAGCACCGCAACCTGTGGAACCTCATTCCATAGTGTGGCACTTCTCGCCAACCTCATTTCATAGTGTGGCACTTCTCGCCAAGATCTTGGCAAGTAGTTTGCCGCCCTCGGAAATGCGGGTGGGCGCCTATGAGCGCCGCGACCTGTGGAACCTCATTTCATTTGATCGCTTGCAAAACAACGGTCAAAAACTCAAGCATAAAGCTTGAAGAACAACCTTAAGTCAGCAGTTCTTTCCCTATTTCATAGTCAGCATTTGGAATAGACTCCCTTCCGACGTTGTTGGTGCAGAGTCGGTCAACTTGTTTAATTTTGGTCTTGACATAGCTACATTGGGAGAGACATCCTCCACAGCTATGGACTCCTACTCCACGAGTCGCAAGCACTTAACGGCCAAAGCTTCCCAGGCCATTTCAAGCTGACTTCTTCTCACTTCTGCTCCATTTATATAACTAAGCTCCGCATATCAACAGCCTTCGATCCTGCTTGCGGGCATTCATGACCATCGCTTTGGCGTAGATTCTTCTCCCTTCTTTTTTCTCTTTCGTCTTCCATTTTTTCTCCTCTCGTTTTTCCATTCCTCTACATCCTACTAACATAATGGCAATAGTTCATAGAGGGCCGGGGTGTAAGTCCCAGTGTCTATTTGGGAATGGGCCTTTTGGTTTGTCTACTGCCGCCTATCTAATCTAATCATAGTGTGGCACTTCTCGCCAAGATCTTGGCGAGTAGTTTGCCGCCCTCGGAAATGCGGGTGGGCGCCGCGACCTGTGGAGCCTCATTTCATAGTGTGGCACTTCTTGCCAAGATCTTGGCGAGTAGTTTGCTGCCCTCGTAAACAGGGTGTAATTTAAGATTTGGGACCCAGAATCGACTGGCTTGAATCACCTTGACCGTCTTGATTCATATTCATTTAGGCTACGCCTAGCATTGCAACTTGTGTTGTGGAAGTCTCTGCCACCCTGTGTGATTTTATCGGCTTGAATTTGTCTAATACTGCGGATGCAGTTAAAATCGGTGTGGAATTCCATACTGCTCGGAAATGCGGCTCGCCAAGATTTTGGCAAGTGGTTTGCTGCCCTCGAAAATGCGGTGGAACCTCATTTCATAGTGTGGCTGCGGCACTTCTTGCCAAGATCTCGACGAGTGGTTTGCCGCCCTCGGAAATGCGGAGCGCCGCGACATGTGGAACCTCATTTCATAGTGTTGCACTTCTTGCCAAGATCTTGGCGAGTACAGTGGAACCCTGTTTTCCTGGACAGCACGGGGGGAGGCCGTTCCGGGAAAATGAAATTTCCGTGAAAACGAGAAAATTTCAATTCCCGGAAAAACCCTGTTTTTCCGGACGTAGCTATGTCCGGCAAATTGAAACCATTTTCGGAATATTTTAAGCCAGAAAAACCCCATTTGCCGCACATTAATGAATGAAACTACTGTGTGCAGACGCATACTGAACGAAAATGGCGGTGGTTGCCTTCCGATTCCCGGAAGAGACGCTGCGCAATACGCGAATTTCAGTATCTGTGCAGCGTCACTTTCGGGATTCTTCTGAAGGTCCGGAACTTCTGCCGGACATTTTCCGGGAAATGCCGAAGTTTTCCGGGAAATGCCGAAGTTTTCCGGTATTCCGGCTTGGTTTCAGTTTCCCGGAACGTTCCGGAAATACCCTGGAAAAGTGAAAAAAGTCTGGGAAACCGGGTTCCGGGAAAAGGGGTTGCACTGTAGTTTGCCACCCTCGGAAATGCGGGTGGGCACCTATGAGCGCTGCGACCTGTGGAGCCTCATTTCATAGTGTGACACTTCTCACCAAGATCTTGGCGAGTAGTTTGCCACCCTTGAAAATGCGGCCCATGGCGTGATGCACATCACTCTGCTAACGGAATTGGAATTAGACTTGAGCAAGAGTTAAGTTACAGTAGAAAATACTGAGACACTTACTGACACGTTCCACCTCATATGATTGTACATGAAAATTGAAACAATATTACGAGAGGAAAACTTTCACTGTGTAGAACGATAAATGACTCAATTAGAAGCTGCCTGACCTAGCCTAATACCGTGAGCACCAGAAATCTGGGAAATAGGTAGCTAGCTATCTCATGAATGCTATAGCCAATATAATATCTAGAGCATAACTTTAATTAACAAATAGTTGAAATCTTCGCAAACGATTTCACTCAATAAGTACGAAAGCTTACACTTTCATAAAATAAACAGCCCTACATAAATGTGAGCATCATGAACACCACACAAACCTTTCGTTACACAGAACGACCATGTGAAGATGCGGTCACACGGAACTAAACAAAATGCGGCGACACTGAGCCATTAAATAACAATACATATTCTGTTGAAGAATAAACTAATGTTTAACTCCACCTACCTGAAAGTTGTTCAAAACAACCTCAAAACGCATTATAATGGATCTTTCAAAATCTTCATGTCCATAAGTGCATCAATAAAGTTAAATTTTATACACTATTTTGCTGAAGATGTATTGTAATAGTGTTATTCTATGAATACCTACCTACGGGGAGAAATATATGGTTTTTATTTTGTTTCTTCTAACCTCTAGGTGAAACTAGTTTCAGTAACAGATAAATGGGCAAGATGGTGGGAAAGCCCGGTAACATCAAATTTTTTTAATCAATACACCTGCGTAGAGCAATACGTATGGATGGTGGGCTAGGACACTGGCGGATCTAGCCTCTTCTCGTGGGGGGGGGGGGGACACTCGCCTCGGTCCCAGGCCCCCACCCCAAGCTACCCCATTTTCAGCCAAGCCCCCCCCCCCTCCATTGAGCCAAGCTCGCGATATTTGGCCTTTCAGTATTGTTACCATTTAGCCATCATACATATTTGTATATTCTACGAAGTCCCTCCATATTTAATGTATTACGGCCGTCTGCCAGCCCTCGCCCTAACGAAAAGTACCTGGTGCCGACACTGACTGTTACGGGGAAGTCTCTTTAAAAAAGTGCCTACCTATCTATAATTTTGAAAGAAAATCATTTCATTTCATATCAATGAATGATTCTTGAAAGAGTTTGATCCAGTGAGGAATGTATTTCTCACAATGAAAAAACCACCAACATGGGCCCAATTATTGTTAAATATAGTCGCTTCGGAAACTAACAAAGTCATAGTAAGCGTTTCCTGAAAATACTGAGAGAAACACGTAACTGAGTAAGGATAACAAATTGTTTTAGAATAAAAGAAAGTAAATCTAACCAAGGTAACCACTTAAACAAAAAGTAAATGAACTAAAGTATTGTGAGAACCTATACCTAGGCCAATAAAAGCAATGGTAACGAAAAAATTGAAATTAATTCTGAAACTAGGATTTCCTTTCTAACACCACCAGTCCACACCAAATCTTGATAATAAATTTAACTAGAGCATTGTGAGCACGCATTCCTACCTCTGCCGATCAAAGCAGTGGTAACAAAAAACTTAAATATGTCCTGAAAATTTACATCATTCCATGGCGCTCAACATTTATAACGATTTTTGCATGTTTCATAGAGATGCGTTCATAACTTTTTGAGTTTTGATGCCGACAAATATAAAATCAAAGCCAGAGAAAAAAAAATGAACCGAAAGATCACTACAAAAAGTTGGCCATTTGCTTTTCGTAATATTCGGAACAATTCTGTGCAGATTTCATAAAAATCCGTCCATGACTTTTTGAATTATTTTGCAAAAAATAAAGTTAGTCATCTGTTCTTCCTAGCATGCGTAACAATCCCTGTAAAAATCTGTCCATAACTTTTTGAGTTATCTATGTGACAAATAGTCAAAGAGACAAGCAAAACCAGGAAGCAAAAATGCAACGTTACGCTCTTTGCTTCCTGAGCAAAACATAAAGACGAACGTAGCATCTTTGGCGGAGTCAATTATGAAATTAACGAGTTTCACAGCTGATTCACACTCAATCAAGTCAGTTGTTTTATTAATAAATGATGCACATGTCAAAAGCAGCTTGTCTGAATCCCTAATAGATGATTATATAGCCATGTGCACTGCATTGTTATATAAATGTGACGTCGCCCGATGTTGAGCCCGCAGGGGTATAGCCCATTCTGGTTGGCCCTTTCCCGGCCACAATATATTTGGGCCTCGCACACTCAGGGTCCCAAGTGCCTTTTCCGCAGGAGATGTTGCAGCATGACGCAGTTCCTGCTGACGAGGTTAGTTTAGTAAAGTTAGGTAGGCTCTCAATGCTTCACCTTCTGTTTCGGGCTGTGGACTGCCGATCGAGGTGGCTGACTTATTCACGATAGACTCCTACCTTCTTGTATTTCGTTTCCTTCCCATGTGCGGCGTAGCTGAGCAAAAGTGTTCAGCCGTGCCCGAGGGTTGGAGATGCACAACTCGAGTCTTTTTCCTGTCAGTAGCGCATTGACCATTCTGAGACCTACCAGCAGAAAAGCCGAGGCAAAATTCATTGGTAATTTAAAACGCGCCCTAGTGGCTCACAAGGCTGTGTTAAGCCTCAGGAATTGTTCGGCGCGATATAGACATTGTGATCAGCGCTAGTAAAACTTCTACTTCTACTTGCCCGATGTCGAATAACATGAACGTCGTCACCGTCTGAAGCGACTCCTAGGCAAAACTAAGCCTTCTTTTTCGGCAGATTACAATTATAATAGCCACGTTGGCATTCCTTTCAATGATAGGGAAGTGGACATGCGGTAAGCGATTTATAAGATTTTTCCCAACTCTACTGTATAAAGAAATATCAGGTTGTTCCCCTTCCGAATGTTTATGGGCTAGGCAGTTCATTTCTGGAGGCAATGAAGATCCGCGATATTTTATGTCTTATAGAATATGGTATTAAAACTTCACGCTCTGGCCCCTATGGACAGGTAGCTTAATCCAAAAGAATCACTTTGCAACACTGGGAAGCCCAGAATGCTGGTAAAAGAAATCAAACAAAAAGCCAGTAACAGCTGACTTAGACGCCTGCAGGCCAACACGCCCGAAAGCTGACGCCGGCAATGAAATTCCAAACCCCAACAGACCAGGGAATGAAGCATTAACATTTGAATTACTCTATACGTGAGCAGTTTGCGTAAAGTTTAGTTTGGTTCATCTGAGATATCATGGGGAGCAAATCTATGCCATGTCTTTGAATATTTCACTACCTTCTACAGACGTAGTAGTCTCTGAAATAACCGATTCCAATGCCATTTTAGAAACCGTCTTATGTGTGACGTGTCACAGATAAGACCAGTACTGGAACACGCTCAACAAAGCAAGCATATAACTTTTTGGCATTCATTCGTTGCCTACATATTTTTCCTTGAGGCTTGCGTATAACTATGGTTTTCATTTTATTTTCATAATTAATCAACTAAAGTAATCGTATTCATCTGGGCCTTACGTTGCCATACAGCTTCCGAGGCTCATAAGTAACAAATGTATAACCACAAACGAAAATAACAAAGGTGATCTTTGACGCTTAGTAAAAGATATAGGGAAAATGGAGTCCAATCCCCGCCTGGTGTCCTTGGAGAGTTTCAACTAAGAAAGAAACACCTTTTATTTCTTATGACCGCACTAGCTTGCATTACATTCGCCTTTATATTATCTTTGATTAAATTTTACGTCCAATTCCAGAACGTCGACCCAGAGGAAAATTGGTGACCATAAACTAGCAAACTGACAACATGCTTTGACAAAACGCTATTCAAATGCTATAGCATCACTGTGAAAAAAGTCATTCAAATATACACCAAGTACCATCCACCACATACAGTATATGAAAAAAAATCAGGCTTATGGTAGACACAGTAATTGATGATGAAGAATCATCGTAATTTATATTACGTACTCCTACCGCCTTCTGGCTTCAGGTTGCTACAACCTAAAGTGTTAATATGTGGTATCTCTCGTCAGATGAATACTTTTTTTCACAGAGGATGCTGAGAAAATACGAAATGGCCAAGGAAATGTAATCAGCACCAATATTCATGTTAAAATATATAACTTTAAATCAGAATCAAACACTTTCTTTCATGTACCAGTTCTTTAAAAATGTTCAGTATCATTTCGTGGGGAGGGCACTTTTGTTGTATCGAATGCCCTTCCCCAAAAAAAAACCCGTGGAGGAGGCAAATGCCTTGAATGCCTCCCCTGTATCCGCCAGTGACTCTGCTTTCCCTATGGAGCTATGGGCACTGATACTTAAGTAAATGGCATCCATAATAAAAGTATTTAACTATTTTGGAGTCTATTGTGCTGTCTATAATCAACAATCCTTAGAAATTTTTTCTTGAACTTTGTCTTTATTCAACAGTTGTACCGTCCTTGAAGCACCATTACAGTCTTAAACATCTAAATCACTATATAATGGAATTTTTCATCTAAGAGCGCTACATATGGATAGTGTGAAGTAATTTTTCTTCACAGTATTTTAGCCTGTTTGTTAGAGTTGAGTAACTTACCCTTCATGATTGGTAGCACTTATACGATTGATATTTGAAAGGAAAGAGACATAAACGTCTCCGATTTGGCCACTCGCATAACAACAGCTATTCTGATGTATCAATATAATATTTCACTCTGCTCTCTTGACACAAGACCCAGTGATTTGCAGCCATTGTTATTGTTAGTAACGCGTGTAGCAGTAGGCGAGTTCAATTTCCTGCTGATGATCACGCAGAACGAATTATCTTCAAGTCCCTCCTGTCGCATTCTGGCGGCAAGTGGCAGCAACCTTTATCAGCTAGTGACTCTCAGTATGCGAATGCTTTTTCATAAAAACATGCAAAACATATTTTTAGTTACGTTTTTAGTTACGACGTTGGTTTTACTTTTTATAAGAACAAAACTAATGTAGAGCAAAGAAGAGAAATGGGCTCAGCACAAATAATCTTGAGAAAATATCTTATTTCAGTTTCAGAACGCTTTATTTCATATACAAATGGCTAAAGTATGTTCAGTATCATTTCCCGTGGGGGGGGCATTTTGTTATGAATGCTTCCCCAAAAATTCCCGAGGGGGGGCAAATGTCATGAATGCCCCTCCCCCCCCCACTTGGATCCGCCAGTGATCTTAGCGAACCATGCGGGCTGGCTTTTAAAAAGATGTCTGCGGTGGCATAATGTCAACGAGATGGAACGAAAGGCCTACATTTGGGTTAACAAAGCCGGCTTTGCCGAGCTCCTTAATGACCTCGTAACCACAAATGATCATGGAAATAGTCACGTACGGTTGGTTGAGGTCACTTCACAACAAGATGATGCTATCAGGGTACAGTTGCACAGCACCATTGGAGAAAAATCGAAAATGTTAAAAATGTTTTGTCGCTGACAATTAGATGAATGCCAACGGGGAAGCTGTGCATGGAGGAGTACCGCTCATCGGAAGGGCGAGTTAGGAAATAAGAGGAAACCCGAAACCTATGATCTCATAGAAATTTCATTAAAATCCGTATATAATTTTTTTGAGTTATGGCTCTAAGAATAAATAGACAGACAAAAAAAAAACAAACAAACAGATGAACGAATTTACACCATAAGTTAATCATCTGTTACTGTTAACATGCCTAAAAATCCCTCTAAATTTTGTAAATATCCGAGTGGCCCGAGCGGTTTTTCGAGTGACCCGAGCAACTTTTGCTCCCGAGTGTTTGCTGTGACCGGCTACCCTGTGGTGGTAAAACGTGTGTTATTTAGAGCTATGCAGGTATATCGATCCAAAGATACGATTTGGCGGGTTCGTACATGCCCTATTGCAGATCACCCTGCAAATGGAATTGAAACTTTTCAGCCCTGCAGTAGGGGCTTTAGAATTCCACTCCCGTACCGCACGTAGCGTAACAGGCGACCAACGCAGGGTTGATTCCAAGCGACTAAATTTGTATGCCTTCTCATTGGCCACCGGCTGCTGCTTGACAGGCGTATGATCCTGAGAAGGTGGGTTGTGGGAACCCGCATGCATGGAAATGCGTATGGAAACTAGTTTGGTCTGTGATAGAACTAGTTTGGTCTATGATGGCACTGAGCCTTGTTGATTAGGTTGTAAATTCATAGCTGTAATATTATTTAGAAATTAATGTACACAAAAATTTTAATGTATGCTGCATTAGAATAATCTAAGAACACCTCCCGCCCGTGGAGAAATATATGATCAATAAATAAATAAATGAATGGCGGATGAACTCCATGGAGCCAACGGCAACTAGAAAGGAGATTACCTGGCTGTTGCCATAGCCGTGAGTCCGGTATTCCACAGTCAGCTGCCCTCCCTACCTCTCGATAGCACAATCGAGACCTTTTTTCTCCTTTCTTTTCTTCCTTTTTTCTCATTTATTTTTTCTTTTTTCTCCTTCTCTTTCTTTTTTTTCTTAATTCTACTTTCCTCTTTTGTTTTCTTCTTCTGTGCTAATCCCGTGCTGTGAGCGGCACCCACATGTCCACCGTGACTGTCGTCCACCATAAGCTGGCAAACCTGGGGGTTGTGTTAGCCTTACAGGGCATATGCAGCTCTGCCGAATAGACCGTTCTTCTGTCTGTGCCGTCATTTGTTTATGTTATTTATTTCCCCTATTTTGTACATTTCTGTATATTTCTCTATTTTTCTGTAGTTTTTTGTATGCTGCTGTTTCTATTTTAATTTCCCTCCTACTTTGTGATAACGTGGAGAGAACCCGGGACCGAGTCGGGCTCGGGGGTGTCGTCTCCTTTATAGTTAATATTAGAGGACTGTGTGCAAACCTCGCGGAGCTTGCACTTTGTGTCCCGTGGGGTGGATGTTGTTTGTTGTTCTGAGACGCTAGTGTTGGGTAGGAGGAGCTTGCTTTACCGGGTTTCCAGTCCCCTTTTCGCAGACTAGTGGGATCGGAGGTTGGATTTCGCGGCATGGCCGTCTATGTCCGGAGTGGTTTCTGTGCTTACCGGCAGTCAGTGCACGAATGCACTCGTCGTGAGTTCATAGTTGTGAGGGTGTGTGACAGTCTGAATATGTTTTATTTATTTTCCTTCTATCGGAGCCCTTCAACTGTTTGCTTACGGCAATGGCCTCGATCCAGAGTACGGATCCTAAGTCAGCGTTTGTTTTTGTGGGAGACGTTACTGCGCACCACAGGGATTGGTTAGGATCTAAGTCATCGACTGATCGCCATGGTGATGCTGTGTTAGACTTTTGCACCTTATCTAGTTGTGTGCAGCTAGTTCGTTGGTCCAAGCATATTGCTGGTAATCATCTCGATCTCTTTATGACTGATGTCCCGGACTTGATGACAGTGTCAGCTAGCTCCCCTATTGGCACTTCTGATCACTCTCATCTTGTTGTGTCATTGAACCTGAACCAGGTTGTTCCTGTGGTAGACACCAAGAGAGTGGTGTTCGTTAAGAGTGGGGCTGATTGGGATGCTAATAATGGAGCAGTGAAAGCGTTACCCTGGCGCCAGATTATTTGTAGTGATGATCCTATCTCTGAGCTCAGCGATTTGACTATGTCTATTTTGAAGAGGTATGTCCCGATGAGGACTGTTCTTGTGAGGTCTCGGGACAAACCGTGGTTTGACGACCAGGGTCGGTGAGATTTTGAAGCTAAACAAGCGGCTTATCAGGCTTGGCGGCGTTCACGTGACCGCACGTTGTGGCAGACATATGTGGATCCTAGGGCCGAAGCTAAACGTGTGTATGAGAGGGCCCATGCAGCATCGTCAGAGGCAGCGTTCCAGGGAGTCTCTACTAAATATTGGCCATCCACATCGTAGGTGGAGTGAGCTAAAGGGTTCAGTTTTGGGGGCTGAACCTTCGTTGCCACCCCTAAGCTTGTTGGTCCCGGTGGGGATATCATTGCAGATCACTTGGCTAGGGCGGAGCTCTTGTCGGCTCACTTTGATGGAAAGCAGAGCAGAGACGTGCTATCATTAACCCATGGATGTAACCTCGAACCTCGTTTAACTTCTTTGGCGTTCAGATCTGCTACAATCAAGGTGCTGCTTGAGGGCCTTGATAATTATCGAGGTGTGGACCCGGTGGGCATGTTTCCTCTGTTTTATAAGCAGCTTGCTGACGTTCTCGCCCTAAGTTTGGAGTAATTTTACGGCATCTGATACGGCTACGGAACTTTCTCCGTTGTTGGCATACTGGGAATGTTACTCCCATTCCCAAGGGTCCAGTGTCTCCCCATGTTGCCAACTACCGACCCATTACGCTGACGCCCACTTTGTGGAAGGTGTTCGAGAAATTGGTCGCTTCTAAGCTTGGACGCTTTGCTGAGGCTACGGGTTTGTTGTCTGCTGGTCAGTTTGCATACAGAACTGGTTTGGGCTGTTGTGACGCACTGTTATCGGTGTCACACCATTTGCACTCTGCGGTGGGTTGTGGGTCTGAGACACGGCTGGTACAGTTGGACTTCAGCGCGGCGTTTGACAGGGTCAACCACAGGGGTCTATTGTACAAGTTAGAGTCGTTTAGTGTGGGTGGTAGGGTTCTTTCATCCTTCGTGATTTTATTTCTGAGCGAACGCAGAGTGTGTGTGTTGACGGCGTTTTGAGTGCCTCCGTCGCAGTGGAGTCTGGCATCCCTCAGGGTAGCGTACTTGGCCCGATACTAATCGTTCTATATACTAGTGGCATGCTCTCCTTGCTAGAGAACAAGATGATCAACTATACCGACAATTCCACTTTGATGATAGTGATACCTGCCCCCAGCATGCGTAATGATGTCGCCGAGTCTCTGAATAGGGATCTGTCGCACATTAGTGCAAGGTGCTCAGCCTGGAGTATGAAGCTGAATCCCAGTAAGCATAAGTCTATGATTTTCAGTCGGTCTCGGACACCTTTACCGCACCGCAGCATCCACATCTGAAGATAGTTGACATTTTGCTTCAAGAGTCTAGCTCCGTGGAGATTCTCGGTGCAGTCTTTGACAAGAAGCTTACTTTTGAGCGACTTGTGTCACGTACTTCCAGTAAGATTGGGCTCCAGCGTGGGGTGAATTCTGTGTTTGGTGACAGGGAGGTTATCCGCAGATGCTTTTACGCTTTCTTGCTACCTGCGTTGGAGTATTGCTCACCGGTCTGGGCTTCAACTGCTGACAGACACTTACGTCTGCTGGACCGACTTGTTAGTTCAGCCAGCACGCTGTGAGCCGACAATGATCTGGTGAATCTGTCCCATAGGAGAGAGGTTGCTGGACTCCGTATGTTTTATAAGGTTTCCAACAATGAAAAACAATGGTTGTATTCATCTGTCTCAGCCCTCAAGGTCTTAAGGAGGATTACACGTGCTGCGGTTGATGCGCACAATTTCACTTTAGAGAGTGTTAGATGCAGAACTCGTCAGTTCAGTCGGCGCTTTATGCCCTGTTCTGTTGGGATTTTAAATTCATTACCGGCATCAGCTTTCGGTCGTATTGGCCTGTAGGCGTTTAAGTCAGCAGATAATAGCTTTTTGTTGGATTTTCTTCAGCAGCGTTTCGGGCTTCCCAGTGTTGCAAACTGTTTCATTTGGGTTATACTACCTGTCCGTGGCGGCCCGAACGTGAACTTTTAATGATAACTAGACGACCCGTGACCCGTTGGGTCATCACGATCGTCTTCGCTTTCGCTAAAAAGCAGGTGTTATTTAGCTGGACGCAGACCACCCGCTATTCGGCCTTCCTCTTTTGACCGTCAAGGAGCGGCCCGTTCGGTTTACTATCAACAGATTCTTTGCTTCTCTAACGAATGTTCAACACCTAGGCCGTAGCAAAGTCAAATTATTATACGTTACGTAGTTCAGTTGTATTGCCCGTGGAACCGCTGAATTGATCATGCCCGTTCTTGAGGCCCAGCTCAGTTTAACTTTCACAGATACAATCGAATTAAAGAGCTAATCCATGGAAAGAATGCGACTGCCCCCCCCCCCCACCTAGGATACCTTGAATTTTTTCTCGTGTAGAAGTGAAAAAGAAGTGTCAAACAAGACTCAAATTAACATGACACAAGCAAGACCGGTTCACAGACTTGTAGTATAATGCAGATAATCTTGGTGACAGACAGGTAAACAAGAAAAAACATGACTTCCTTGGCGGAGGTAAATAGGCAAGTGCCCCGCACCATCCAGACCATAGCTGAAATTACTCAGGGACACAAATATGCGGTACATCTGGTCATATTCAACCGGAGATTTTTAAGAAAACTAAGACGAATTAACATTCATCGTTTTAGCAGTCCCACTTTACTACCATATGTAACTGTGCCGTCCTCTTCGCGAACGACAGGACGATTTTTTTACGTACACTTTGTCAAATTAAATTTAGAAAGAATCCTCATGCGTAATTGCCACGGTATATAAAATGACGTCACAGCCTGACGTGGCACGTGAACCTTTGTGCGGGTGCAC
>LQNS02278089.1:2683011-2701346 GCA_001587735.2 Parhyale hawaiensis | reverse complement strand
CTACTTGTGGGACCAAGGAGTCGGAGTCGGGAGTCGGAGTCGGAAAATCTTGAGGGCCAGGAGTCGGAGTCGGAAATTCTGGAGGACCAGGAGTCGGACCTTGAACCATCCGACTCCGCAACCCTGCTTATTAGGCGTCCGCCCCAGCAGAACCCCAAGCAAGAGGCGCAGCAGGAGCAGAAACAACCCCAGCAGAGGCAGAAGCAACAGACACAGCGGAGCCAGAGGCAGCCGCAGCAGAGCTGGAAGCCGTAGGCGCAGCAGAGGCAGAACTAGTCCCAGCAGAGCCACAAGCATTAGGCGCAGCAGAGGCAGACACGACCCCGGCAGAGCCAGGGGTTACAGGTTCAGGGGCAGCCTCAGCAGAGTCAGCGCGGGCCGCACCAGCACCAGCGGTGGGGGCATCGGCCTCAGCGGCGACCGGTACTGCAGGGGTAATGATCCCGCCGAGAGTAGGTGCCGCAAGGACGATTGGGTCTCCCTGTTCGCGGCACATTTACTCAAGATATAGTCCGCTTCAGTCAAGGCCTTCTCGATACAGGAGTAGACAGGGGACGCGTCAGTAGGCGCAGCAATGTCTCCAGATGACACAGCAGGCGTAAGTACAGTCGCGGCGGGAGAAATGGTAGAATCATAGGCAGGAGCCGAGGGAGAAATCGGGCGTGCAGGATGAGCATCAAAAGGGTACGTGATCACGGGCAGAGAGGGAGGGCCGGCATCACTCGTCGCAGGGATCGCTGATGTAGCTATCGCGCCTCAGAGTCTAGGAACAGAGAGAAGCTCAGTACCAGCCTCCCAAAAGCGGCCGCACGGGCCCTAACAGCCCCTCGTGCAGCAGCAACGCCAGATTCGTCCAGGTTTGGTGGTGCAGTCTGTGTTGTTCCGTCAGCAGCGACGTACGGGCCGGCGGTTTTCGTCATACCGATGGGTCCGGGACGCACTATCGTCGTTCACGACGATCTTGCGTTCAAGTAAGCTTTCCTGCGCGCGCCACCACTAAAATAAACACTACCTATAGGCTAACCTAACCTTACCTAACTTTATCAGCGATACAGCGAGCAGCGCGGCGCACCAACTTGAACGCCGCTCACGCGCACACAAATTGTCGCGAACGACGGTAGCGCGTCCGGGGCACCGCCCGCACTCTCGCTAGTCTCGTAAAGCACGGGCGTAAGACGTGCCCGGTGGCTCCCCACCAGTCTCCTGGCCTCGCCGTAGCTAACGTGCTCCTTGGCTTGAGTAGCCAGACCCTCTAGTTCAAACTTAAAAATGCTGCAAGTTGGTGAGTTTGCTGGGTGTGATTTACTACAGTTGGCACGGTACATGGTTGTTGGTGTTTGGAACAATTTTGGCCTACTGGGGTTGTTTTACGGCACATTTTTGCTCCGTGTTCCTATTGTTGGCTTTTGAAGCAGCGGCGGGGCCGGAGAATATAGAGCCGCACTGGGCACTTCACCCAGCCAATTTCTACTGCTGGTGGGAGGACATGAGCGTCGAAAGTGAGGATATAAATGGGACTACCGATATCTCTACCATTTTCCATTCTCTTCACCCTATCAACGCTCCTCACTCCGGACTCTGAGAGGGCCCGGAGATCTCCAGGGGTGTATTTTGGCTTATTTAGGAACCAAATCGTGCCTTTAATTTGGTTGAGCCGGTCATTGGGGGCGGCGGAGACCTCAACTCCCCCTAGCGTCCTCACACTCGTCATCGCTCTTGACTGCTGCTCGCTCTTCACTTCGACCAGGAGTGCGCCGGCCCTCGTCTCCGAGACCTATGCAGGCTTGCTACCCACAGCGTCCGTTGCAGGTCACTGTAAGCTCTTATGATATCTATGCCACTGATGTCGTCTCCCTTCTTGGTGGAGATATCAAAGAAACGTTTGAAGTTGCTCTGCGTTCCCTGCCCGAACAAGAAACTGGGCTCGTGTTCCTATCAAAACCGTCTACATTCTCGCCGCCGCGACAAGCGTCTACCGCCCACCCTTAGGGACTGATACGGCAACATCTCATTTTCAGTTTATCCGTGGTCGGAGCTCGGCGCGGTGCCCGCACCCACACCGGGCCGGCTCTGAGGTGTCGTGGTTCATGTCCCAGTCCATTAGAGAGGTCCAGTCCGTCACCCAGAGAGAGGAAAGCAGAAGGGAGGACCATGAAGGGTCCGCCCCTCCACGCGGACGGCCGACCTCTCTTCTATCAGTAAGTCAGAAACTCAAAATGAACAAATAAAAGGAAAAACCACGGTCCGGTAAGACCGGGCGCTGACTGCGTTGCTTCTACCTACACTTCTGATTGTAATGGAAAAATAAAATATCTCTGAAGTAATAAAAGAAGAGAGAAGATGGCAAGTAGGTATACTAACGGTACCACCACGGGAAGGTGCAGTTCAGCTTGAATACAAGTAGAAGTATAGATCACCTACCTAATCCTAAAAACTAACCTTCTCAGTATGAACTGCGGCCACTTGCAATATCTATTTAAAACAGAAAAGACACTCAGGACAGCTCCTGGGTGAGTGATGCCCTTGTATCTTCTGACAGGGAACGGGTGCGTCAGAATATACCCCAGACGGAACTGCCTCAAAAGCCGCTGGTATAGAAGCAAGAATCGTATTTGAAGGTAAATAACAAACTCTTGGACATACTATTGTGTATATTTGCTAAAATTACATCATGGAGATATGGGATCTGTTCTAAACATACAACAACTGAGATCTGTCCCTGGCTGGTTTTGCAACATCGTAATGGCTACTGATAGGAGAATAATTAGCATGGCTCTAGCCAACAGTAACGACAGGAAGTGTGCGTAACAGGCAAGTTAGCGTCGAGTAACTGTCTTGCACACACTTATTAGTATCTAATATAATTTCCAGATACATCAAGTAAAATTTCTACTCTACACCCCGATACCCAAAGTACATTTTCTGCCGCCAAATCCGGATAAAGAGAATAAATTTTCTGCCCTCAACCGAATACTGCGAGTAAATTTCTGCACTCAAACCGGATATGGTAAATGAATTTTCTGCCCCCGCATGCGAACATTGCGATTGAATTTTTTGCCCCACACCAGGATACTGCAAATAAATTTTCTGCCCCAAATGTGGATATTACGAGTAAATTTTCTGCCACCACATCCAGACACTGCGAACTAAATATCTGCTGCCGCATCCAGAAAAAAGTAATTAAATTTCCACTGCCATATCAAAATAAAGCAAAAAAAATTTCAACCACCAATTTCCGACGTAGCAAGCAAATTTGTAAAACATTTAATGATAATATAGGAGGAACAAACTTGACAAATATTTCAGGTTATATGAAAGCAGTCACCAGAGGAAACTATGCAAGACTTGCTCTACCTATGGTCAGTACAAGGGGTGACGGTGACAAAACTAAACTTTCTAAATCCCCCGTACCGTATCACAAAAATTTGGAATAACGACAATTATATGGTAAGCCACTTTTTCGGAGTGATTTTATTAAGCATTTCCCATGTCACGACTCGACCAATTGCGAATTACTATTTTCCGTTGCCAGTGGCAGTCGGAGGTAAATGAGAGGAGGTCAAAGGGTATCTCACTCGGGAGGCCGCTTCTTATCGTCATGCTAGCAATGAGAGGCATAAGATAAAGCATGAGCCAAGTCGAGGAATATAACGAACTCTGTCACAAATTTTTTATACAAGCCTGCTAAATTTTTTTAAATATTTGGTGATGCTGTTCGAAAGAAGTGGTTGACTTCTTCCATAAAAAGTACGTAAGATGTTATTGTTAATTAAAATAAGTAATGCGACTGATATACGCCGTGACTAGATGCTCCGTACACCTTATTGCCTGCCAAGTCGGGGATAAATCTGCAATTTCGGAACGTTATCAAATAAAATTGAAAGATCTAACCTTAGTTCAATGATGAGATCCGCAGCAGTTGCAAGGCATAACACTGGAGGTGTCTCCTGGACGCTCATCATTTGCTCTGAAGATAGTTCAATTTCATTTGATTAAGTTCTGCAATACAGTATTTTACTGAAGGATAATTACAGACTAACTACAGGCCAAGTCTGGCACTGGTAACAGCCAAGCTTAGGACATATACGTTGTCATTTCGAGTAAACGATCCTTTCCGACCACACAATAAAAAGAGCCGTCTTAGTTTTCCAAATAATAGCTCCAAAGAGGAAATATTTCAAAGCAGTAAGATCTACTGACCGTGTATATCGCAGGGAAGCAATGGATAGAAATGAGATGCATCTAAAACGACCTGCACATCCAGACATGTCCGTATATGCCCATATCCGCATAACATCTATACACCGAGTATACTGGAAGCTGTGAGTGATCCAGAAAATTAAGCAGTAGCACCTTTGGTATTTTGGCAACGATGGAAAAGCTTGCAGAAGAGCAGAAACAGTAGAGAGAGATAAATAGGTCAGCTAGCGGGGCAGTACTTGCCAGCAATACTCTAATGCAGTTGAAAAAACTGGTGGCTCTGAAGATACACAAGAGAGTACCGTGAAGAAGTTGAACCATTTCCTTCCATGTTCCAGGCGCAGTTGCCTGCTCAGTTGACACAGAGAGCAGATTTACCAGCAATTCATTCAGTAGTGCACCAAACGCATAGGGTCCAATGAAATCTTCTGAATTCACAAGAGCGCTACTGGTTATCGCTGCTTCTAATACAGTTGTAGACCTGTTACTCTACCTAGTATTACTAAAAAATCCAGAATTTTAACTGGGAGAGATTATTACAAAAAAATCCAGAATTTTAACTGGGAGAGATTCGCTTTTCTCAGGTGTAAGGCGCGTCTATTCGAAGATTATTTCGCCAGCTGAACTGCCACGGGCTTTGTGCGGTACTTGGGACAAATAACTTACGAAACAAATTAGTTTAAGTAAAGGCAAGTTCACGTAACTGCTTTTTGGTTCGAATTAAGTGCTACTCACAAGCCAAGTACGTTGCTGTGTCTATTTAAACTGTAGACAGAAGCGAGCTCCACTGTCTGAGTTTGAATTCGTTCCAAACTTGAGGAATCACTTGATACGCGTGCTGACGCGATGATTAGTAGGTATCTTAGTAAAATTTATGATCGACACACACACATTGTGTACGAGGATGCAACAAAGCATTAGAGTGCCGAGTAGTGCCTACGCAAATCAAATAACTGTGATTTGAACCCTTCCTTAATACGGCACAACCATACGCTGAAATAACCTGAATATAATACTGATTGGAATGACTTTAGAAAATGATGAAGGCAATGGGATAAACTCAAATGGTCTACATACCTATTAGGAAGGTAAATGATGAACAACACTGCACATACCTACTGTAGTAAACGGTAGGATAGGGTGACTTCAACGAACACAAAACGTACTACAAAGTTCAACGCATATAAGTAATTCGTTAGCTACATCAAGGAGAGGATTAGTATAGCTTGCCAATACACTAAACAAATCAAACACTAGTAAGAGCCTCTAACTGTCATAATGGTCTAAATTTGTGCCTGGAATTGCAATACACGACGGTGAACAACGGCCGCTAGTTCTGCTAGTGTCCTGGCCTCCCTACGCAACACAAACTAACCCCATGAAATCAAGTAGGCAACTGCAAGAAATGGCGGACTAGCTAGTTACACTTACTACTGCTGTGAGCGAAGCAAATGTTACTTTCATAACATTTTCTCTTACCCCGATATTTACCGTGTGAGCAAAGCTGATGGTGCTTTCAATAATACTTTCGTTTCTTTTCTCATTCATATTAAAGCAAGCAAAAGCAGAGTAGCAGCTATTACTTCGTTTTCTTTTACCAGTGATATCGTACGTGAGCAAAGCAGATGAAGCAGGTTCTCATGAATTAATTTCCATTTTCCATGTGAACAACTTAATGATATTCTCTTTCACCAAACATTGATAGTGGACGTTTCTCAGCAGAAGAGCATTTCCTCTTCCCAGATATTATTAGCGAAGGAGGCACTTTCATTACATTTTCTCTTTTTCCCAATACTTTTTGATGTGCGCAAAGCAAACACTGCTCTCGTTACCATCATCCTCCGGGCTCGTCGAAAGCCTCTTAGATCGGATTCGATGCCTTCCGTAAGCAGCAGCCTGAGCGGCACTGGCGCGGCACGTGGTGCCATTGGGAGTGTGCGAGTCCGTCGAACGGCTCCAGGAGCTCTCGCAACTGCTGCATGAGCACTCAGAACACTGGGAACTGCAGCAGCTCTCCCGGTCGTATCGCGCAAGCCGGTCACGCCGCATGGCTTCTCGCGAAAACAGAGGCTCCATTCTGGGCATCGAGGCCGCCATGTCGTCTAACTTCTTGGATAGCATCAGTTCGGTGTCGTGCAGCTGGTTAGTGAGTTTCTGTAGTTCTAAGAACACCTGCGCACGAGGAGAAGCTGCCACCTGTAGCTGGGCTTGCCACTGCAGGTCACCGTGGGTAGTCACCAGGCCATTCAAGGGTTCCACTGGGAACGCACCCGCGCTTTCTTCCTCAGTAACACGAATGAATTCATCATTAGTCATGGTTGTTATGGATGGACCTGCCCATTTTCCCTCCACACCACATGTTGTATTTTGATAAACATGGTCAGCAGATGACTGAAGCTGCTCTGCGGCAACAATTTCTTCACTTTCTGGTAGATACTCACTAGCGCCAAGCGTCAACACTGGGCAAGTACCGTAACCCATATTGACGGCAATGGCATCCTGACCATACTCAGCTTTGGCATCAACCACATAATCATGGCGCGGCGGGTCAGGGACAAGGCAAAATTCCTGGCCATTTGGCACGCCAGCAGCACCCGCACTGTTGGTATCACTGAGCATCTGCTCAGGAGTAGAGATGCTGAGGTCCTTGCCTCTCTCAGAACTAATTTGCTCATCTCCAGAGGTTGAGAAGCGCGGCTCCACGTCGTCCGACGACTGATCCTGAACGGCTTCCGAGCGCTCGGTGCTTACATCTGGAGTTTCCGTTTCATTTTCAGAGAGGCCGTCCTTCCTCGCGTAGTGCCGCTGCAGGGAGCGGAACTTGCGTGATCCATGTAAGGGGCACTCCGAATAGATCTGCTCAGACACTGTGTGCTCGGAAGCATACAGAGAAGCAGATGCCGAGTGCCTCCGCCCGTTTCCGTTCCCATTGAAGCTAACGTCATCCAACCCAACATGGCCGTTGCGATGCCACCGTTCCAGGCGCTGCTCTATCACGTCCTCAGCCTGGTACAGGTCTTGTCGCAGATCACGCAGCTGCTGCCACAGGCCCTGGGACATCGGGTCAACAGAGCCTCTATTGTCATCAGAAATGCCGGAATCCTCGAAGTGAACACCTGGACGTGTATCTGAAGTTGTGGAGACAGCGGGCCAATTCTCATACTGGTGCTCGGGGAAGAGGGACGTGCGGTCCAAGATGATGTGCTTGCCATCTCGAATTCCATCGACAAACCTAGCAGGACGAGCAGGAGCAGCCAATAGAGGTTCAGAACGCGTTTTGAGAACTGATGGAATCGAATCACCCACAACATCAAAGGATTCTATTTCATTTAAAGACAAACACTGTCTTCCATTTTGATAGTAAGCTTCAGCGCCTCTGTTATTGCCATTAATATGTTGGCCCAACTGAATTCGCCGTTGGATTTCTTCAAGCAACATTAGTTGATACTCCTTGACACTCAGACTTCTCTCCAAAGCGTCGATCTCATCCTGCAACATGCGCTCAGTGTCTTTGTGATGAACCTTGCATGGATACACGGAATTGCCAGAGCTGAACTGCTGCTCCAACTGAAGCTGTCGCAGCTGCCGACTTTCCTGCTGCATGAGCGACCGCAGCTGCTCGGCGAGAGTAGTTGAGCTCCCAAGTCTGGGCTGCTGGCCACTGCCTGCGTCTTGCTGAAAATCTGGTGCCTGACTAACAGCAGACCTAGCGGAATGTGCAGGTATGTCGACGTGACTTGGTCTGTCTTGGGAGAGATAACCACGAGGCGGCGGTGGCACAGCGTCCTCTAACATAGGCTGAGGTAAGTAACTGTCTTCCTGGAACACACTCGTGAAAGGCATACCCGTAGGTTCTAAAGAATGCAAGAATGGTCGATCATTGGCGCCAACATTACTCATGGAGGCCTCAAGAGCATCCGAGGATAAGCTTTGCTGCTGACTGGCGAGAACTTCGTCCTGGAAAACAACTCGCATTGTTTTCGGATGATCGCGAGACGTCCTGTTTGTCAAGACAGAGACGGGAGCCTTGCAAGAAGGTACGGCAACATTGCGATACCTGTCGCGCTGAACGGAGAACAAAGGCAGCTTTTGCTGACGCTGCTGCATGTCAATGCTTTCAATTAGTATGTCATTGAGCTTCTGACGGAACGCGCCTTTGACTTTGAGCGAGCTGGGCTTCACGGAGGCACTGTAATGCGATGACGAGTCGCCACTTTCGGTGTCAACACTGGAAGATATGATAAATTGAGCCTCTTCTGACAATACAGGCAGAACATAACTATCAGTCGGACTCTTATTGCGAGCCATAGAAAATAATCCATAAAACCCATCGGAAGGGCTGGAAAGAGCACGACCAAACGAGGAATAAACAGGGTTATCCATGACCAAATTATAAGGAGTTTCGCTCAAGCTACCGTAGGGGAAGGTGCAGTGAGCCACAGGCTGTAGACACGGCGGCAGTTCCTCATACTGCGCTTCATCACACGCCTCATCACCCGTGATGTACTCACCATCAGACGCCAATGTTTGGCAACAGTCAGCCAAGCGCACGTACTCTGAAGTGGCCGGAACATCCTCATTGTAGTACAACAGGTCATCCTTGTACTGCTTCTCTAAAGCCCCGTCAGATATGCTGCCACGAAGAGACGCTTTGGGAAGTGCATCTTGATGGTCTCTTTTAGCAGTGACCTTCGGCGAGCTTGTGGGAACATCAAGAGTCGGTGCGCTGCGTACGGACATGATGGGCCTGCTCGGTACCACGCTACTGGTGAGCGGAATTTTGATATAAGTTCGATCGCGTGGCAAAGGTACAGGTGCTGGAGTTTGGAGGAATAGACTTGAGCCACTACTGGCATCAGAGATTCTACTTTTCTCGGTGTCACTACGGACATAGCTTTTCATGGCGCTCTTGGGAGTGTGCACAGTAGGCAAAGGAAGGTCGGCGAGTGCGCTCTCAGGATTCCAGAGACTAAACTCACTTTTGCGCTCGGCACTTGGTGCCCATGACGATCGGACAGCGTCTTGGTTTTGGATTACCTTTGAAGTGGGGGCGTGATCAGATGAGGTCCATGTACCTTCGCCGCCAGTGGGTTGGTTTTTAGACCGAGGTGGCTCACTTTTGCGAACACTGCGACCACCAACAAGCAACTCCCGTTTGCTTGGATCGGTCGTCCACTGAGAACCTGAAACATCGTCCGGCCCACCGTAGCTGCCGCAACACAAGTGCCGGCGTACGAGAGTGTACTCGACGTTGGACGCATTGTCTCGCAAGTAACACAAGTCCAAGGCATTGCAGCTGATGTTTCCCTTCTCCAAAGAAGTGGCGTTTATGCTGACGGGAGAGCTGGCGGACATGTGGCCAATAAGCAGATCCACGTCCTGAGTTTCTTTCGTTTCACCAGCTTGAGTGGGAGCCGCGCTTTCTGCTTGGGCGCCTCCAGCACTAGTTGCTTGGCTGGTAGAGCTGTGCTCAGCCTTGCGCGGTTGCTTCTCCACCACAGTCCTAGACAGAGAGCGTCTGGTCTCACCAGGTGAGAACGACGCGCCTGACGCATCACTGTCGTCCAGGCCGCGGTATGAGCCGTGCGCAGCTCGACCTGCGGGGCCCCGTCTGGACACAACATAGCGGTTACGTGTAGCAGGTGAGGTCTTCTTGCTGAAGTTACTACCCAGCATGAGGTTGTCACCATAGCAAAGCAAGCGTTCGCTCGATCCCGAGCTGAGCATAGTTACAGCAAAGCTTAGGCCTTGCATTGTTTTCTCATTCGCCTGAATCCGTTTACCAGAACTCAGATTTGGGTCACTCTTCCAATCTGCGCCACTAGGCTTTTCGTATGAACTATACGGCTCTTGGACAGACGTCCCTTTGCCACTGGCTTTCTCATTTAGTAGCACAGCTAAGTTGGTATCGGACGTAGACTCGTGACCACGATCTAAGATGCCAGATTTTCTACTTTTCTTGCCACTGTATTTTATGGAATGGTCTTTGGAACGGGTAGATATGGATACAGATTTTTTTGCCCTGGGAGGACTTGCTTGAACTTCCCGTTGAGACGACGAAGTGGCACGCGCAGGGGCAAGGTTTGTTCCAGTACAGACTTGAGATGGTCCAGGCGCCAAACTTACTTCATAATTACCTTGATTCAAGGCACTCCCGCGATCCAGGACTTCAAACTCAGCAGTACATATAATAGCAGCTTTCGTGTTTTTAGTGCAATCAGCACTTGTAGTCGAACGGGGGAGAGACGTGACTAGGTTGGATGCTGTGCTTTCCCGTCCAGTAGTAGAGGGGAGAGTTGACTCGGTGGATGGTACAGCAGGGAAGCGGTAGGTGGCCGAGGTGCTGTCATAAGGTACAGCAGCAGCAGCATAGCGTGGGTAAGACGACGGGACGTTTTCGTAGGGCGGGGATATGGCAGGCAGTGGTGGCACTGACGACGCAATGGGGTCACTAGCAGGACAGGGTCAGCCGACTACTGCACTCAGCGCCTCAGCACCTGGACACACACGCACGAGAGACAACATAAGCACAGCCTATGATTCCATGCCTCAGAAACTTTTCCCAGAGAATTCGCTTTCCGGGTTATTTCTAATATTTTTCAGTACAAAAGAGTCAATACTGCGGCAAGCCAAGCCTGGTATTTTAAGTCCAGTAGTGCGATGATCCTATTTTCCCTTACAGGTCCCGGGTTCTAGCCCGACAAATCAGGTTCATGGCACGAAAGGATTTGGTAAACATGAGGCCTAAGCTAAATGCAAATTCTAGGCATAGGCACCGTCTAAGATGGTGCATAGCCTACTGGTGCAGGGTATCACCTTCCTTCTGTAGGATAAGAAGTGAATCCTTATTAATGAGTAGTTTAAGCCTTCATTTCCACAACTAAGGCAATCCATCAGAAGAAGACGGAAAGGACATATAGAATGTTGACAGAAATGTGGAACCCATGCACGAAGGTGTTCTCACATAGGATACACACACGATCAACTTGCATTAGAATAGCAAGTCGGAAAAAAAAGAGGAAGAACAGCTGAAAGTAAGATCAGTAGGAGAATGAAATCGAAGGAAGTAAAGAGGGCACATATGACAGACGTCCCGAAGGCCTAGCTAATAATAAGGTAACCTACAGAGTCCTCCTGGGGGCGCAGCTCCTCATAACATAGGATGGGCCTACCTAAACTAAGCTAGGTAACCTAACCCTATGGCCTCAGGCCCATCCTATGCTTTCTGAGGGGATAAGTGAATCAAGATGAGTTGTTGTTCTCACTGCCAGCTACCGATGACTGTGGCTAAAGGCGCCCTGGGTGTACGATAACAAACAACTCACCGTCATCATCGTCATCACCATCACCTCCTGCAGCAGCTCCGCTCGTAGACGGCACAGCAGCAGCAGCGGAACACTCGCCGAGGTTAGCAAGTCCGTCATCACGGGAGCTGTAGTACTTATTGAAGTCAAGCCTGCACAAATGCATGGTACAACTGCATGACTACTTTTCATTAGGTACTAAAATGGCTTTCATCGGTTTCCAAACATGGGAATAACAAACGTTACGAAATTCTAAATAACATCCAACCAAAGCTCAAATTCAATTCAAGGTTACTAAAAGTGCAATCTGGCTCAGAGATTGTTATTGCGTTTATGTGCCGCCCTCCCATCCAACGCCAAAAAGACTACCATTTCCCCAGTCGGACTGGCGGATTCCGACTCCTGTCCCGAGTGTCACCGCGTCCCCCATACCGTCAACCACCTGTTTGAGTGTCCCGCCCACCCTACCGCCCTCCTTCCTACCTCTCTGTGGGACAGCCCTCTATCTGCCACTGACTTCTTGTGTTCCTTGCCTTCCTTCTCATACCTTCCGCCACGCGCCCGACCCCCTCCGGAGCCGCCCCCTACGTAACGACAACAACAACCATTTCCCCAGTGACGTAGGTAATAAGTCAAAAGCTGGTGCAAGCAGCCCAGTTCTGCAGCCAACCATAAAAACGCCTAACAGGACCATTCATTTGTGCCCAATGCAGCAAGCAACGGCAATTCTCTAGCCTACTCCTTCCATCCAGAAAATAAATACCTTATTTGAGAAATTCATCAGAACATTATTGCCAGACAGTAAATCAAGCCTAATATGGAAACATTGAGTTGTGTAACTCACCTGTAGAGAATATTAACAATGGCATCAGTGTAGTCCTGGCGCCCAAGATCCGCAACCTTGTCCATGAGTGTGACGAGCATACCGCTGAACTGGATGTCGTAGCGAGCAATGGTTTGCTCGAAACTCTCACTGGCGCTCAGTGGAGATTCCTCATCATAGTTCGCATTGCCCTTCTGTGGTGAAGAGAGCAACAAGGGAAAAATGCTAATGTCAGGTCTCACTTTCTTGGATATGAATTTACTGCCATTTACTACTCTGGACTTTGCAAGTGTACAAGTAGCTACCCAATTTTCCCATCATTTCATTCATGGCTATGCATTTACCACTCACCACTAATAGCAAATTCACGGCGAATTAGTAACCTATAGGGTTCTCCGTAAGACGCTGCTCCCCATAACATACGGCAAGCGAACCGAACACGATGGCTTATGGGCCATCCGTGGTCCTCTCAGCAGAAAGTTATGCTAAATTATCAATAGTTTACAGAATAAAATTAGTAAAGAAAACGGTATTAAATTTGCAGGACCCACTCCCTCCCCCAAAATGCCTCTACTCCACGAAGTTTACGAACTCCACTCATAGTAGAGGGAAAACAAACTCGGCTAAACTAACGCCAAGATCTATGGAAATTTCTACGCCTATGGGTGGAGAACAGCAAAACAACGAAGAAAATTTTCAAGGAATAACAGTACACAATTATCTATCTAAACAAAGACCCCTTCTGCGTTTACCTCTATTGTCTGTAAATAACTAGATCTTACCCCTGTTTTGTATAAGCTAGTCAATACTAAAATTCAGAAATCTATTTGAATATATAATTTTCCACACCCTCCTGAGATACAAGAGGCATACAAGCTTTACTTAAATTTGCTTTAGGTAACCAAAAGTAATATGCAGAACTTTCAAAATATACAAATCGTAATGTTATTGATAAAAAAATGCCAAAAAATGGAGGAAAACTTCGATACGCAAGACAGAAGCTGAGGCAGCTGCAGAGATACAGCACAGTTTTATCAACACAGTTACATGCAATGCTAGAGGGGCGAAGAACTTCGAGGATAAAATTAAAAACCGCTTCAAAGGTAGCACGTATTGCAAACAGTTTAACATGTAAATGAAAAATCACGCGCTCTAACACCTAGACAACACAGTAGGCAAAATGTAAGACAAAACAAACAAATTGAATAAATAAAGCTGAAAGAAGTCTAACAAGGGTCATATCTGAAATAGCAGAACACAATAAAAACGCAAAATACAAGAAGAGGAAAGTAAACTGCAATGATACAGTACTAGCTATAAGATAAACAAAGTTGTAAACGTGAAGAAACCAGACAAATTAGGTCATATTTTACAAGATTCATACTAGAAATCTTGGTTGCCAAAAAACACGGCACTCGCATTACTTTGCAGCTGACAAGACACAAGAGAAGGGGGGGGGAGGAGGGGGCTTATTAGCATAAGTTCGCGGAAAGAAGCTCAATCTTAACCAGTATCTACATTTATGAAGTACAGAGGCGGTTGAAATTAGCTGTTTCATTATTAATGTTTATACACAATCGTGAGCAAAGCGGTTAAATTGAATGGAAACGCTACCAAGTAGATAAAATGTGTGAGACCTAACAAAAAAAAACTATAGAGCAAATAGTGCAAACTCTTGAGACATAATTTAAGCTGTATTACCAAAGTTAGCCAGCTAATTAAAGAAAAAGCAGCACTTTATGATCAAAACTTTACTAGAAATGTAAGCTATTCATTTCCAGAGTACAGACAGATATGCAACAGAACAAGAGACTATTTCCCGACAATTCAAAGTACAAAAGTTTGTAAGTGACGCAGTTGCACTACTGCAAGAAAATGTGAAATTTTTTAACATAGGAATGAAAGTTTAAAGAGTGCCATTTAGAACGCACAATGCAGCTAAAAAATTGCCGGCGCATATACAGAAATGAGTATTTAATTTTTATTGATGCTTTGAATACCTGCCCTTCAGTACGTTGGGGCACATTGAGGTATAGCGGTATATTCTGGCGGACCCTATCTCTGTGACCCCGTTAGAATATATTTGGATCCCAGAGGATATTCCAACTGGTTTTCGGCAGGAGATGCTGCAGCTGGAAGCAGTTCATGCTGAGAAGGCTAGTTTGTGATATTAGGTAAGTTATCTATACGGTACTTCACTTTCTGCGAATGGTGGAAAGTTACTCGTCCGATGGGGCTAATACCTGCTCTCGTGTGGGGACCAGGGACCCTCTGCACGGGAATTTTTTTTATCCTGTCTTCGTCTTCTCTTTTTTTATCTCTTTGCCCTATACGGCGTAGCTGGGCCAGCAGCTGTGCCGTGTAGGGTTCGAGATGCTCTGCGGCTGATTTCCAGCCAGTAGTAGCGCGCTGGTCACTTGAGACCAACAGAACGTATCTGAGCTTACGTTAAACTCGATACTTACTGGCAGAGAAACCGAGACAAAACCACTGAGATTTCGGCGCGATGCGACTAGTATTGCGGCGCTGGTAATCCTCCTACTACTAGTCTAGAACATCTAGGGTATAACAAATTGAATCGTTGCAGCGAAAATTTCAAACTTATGGCAAATTGTATTCCAAACGTCTTCAGTGCAGTGTTATGTCAGGACCACACAACCTAATCGCATGCCCAACTTATGAACGAGCTTTCAACTCGCAAGTGGCCCAAGTAGTAGATTCAAGGGGTATCTTAGATACCGACTATCACCACTGCACAGCGGGACGAACTGAACGTCCACCCATAAGTGTATGGCGCTGGCAGCTACACAGCGTGCTTACTGCTCCTCAATGACAGCATATATGACAGATTGACAGCCGATTTGTTGTACCTAATAGAGATAGCTACGTAGTATATTGTACAGCGAGATGATTTCTATACATCACAGTCAGCGAGCCCATTCATAGAAGATGGAAAGTCTGTGGTTCACAACCAAAACATTTATAATTCAATCATTAGAAAAATGGACTGCACACAAAATTAAAGAACATAAACTGCAAAAAGATAGGCATTCAAATGAAATGAAACACGCGAGACGAAGTGACATGCCAAGCGCTGGAATTGGATACCTCGACATCAACAGACTCATCTCCTGTAGGCGAGAGCTCGGCACCCTCCTGTAACCTGCTGCTGCGCTGTGTGTGTCGTCGGTGTTACAACAAGCACAAATTAGCTTCAGTTCCACAGTACCTAATACATGCCTGGGCTCTAATATCAGACCTTACTAGATAGCACAAAATACTACTCTGGGTTGCCGAGTCCAGATTCTTATATTTTGGGGGACCAAGAGACGGAGTCACAAACTGGCGGGATAAAGGAGTTGGAATCGGTGAAAATGGGTAAATTTTGATAAGGAAAAAGCGGAGTCAGAAAATTGTAATATTCAGGCAGTGAGAATCGCGGAAACTGGCTGGGTGTACGAGTAGTGCACTCGATCAAACTCTGCAACCCTAAAAATAATGGAAGAATTTTTGGGCTGCAACGCCATAGTTAAAACTGGATCGGGAATAAGAACCAATGGGAAGGATATTTTAAAAAATTAGAGTACAAGGCTAGCTTTCCTTTGCCGAATATACTTCCTAAACGGAAAAAAATAATGTAATTTCCAGAAAAACCGCAGCAGTATTCAACGAAAAACTCCAAGGAATTTCAGTTAGTCTGAACAGTAGCTCCAAGGCTGCTCAAAAAAGACACAAACATACTCTATACAGACAGCCAAGTAATAAATGCTAGGAGTCAAGTTAGGAAGAATTGAACTTTGGTCCCTGAATAACACTATCGACGCTGCATCGCGAGAGCAACACGTCGTTAGAACACAACAAGCAGGAGCAGTGCTTGCTGTCTCGGTGACTCTCATAAAGAATTAAACAAAAACAGCACAGCTGTTGATTTAGTAACGACACGGATTCATCGAAGGAGATTAGCCTTGACGTAAACTAAAACTAAGCTGAATGAATATGAGATGGGACTTGAGCTGGGACCTAAACAGAGTAACTAATCAACCACGGCATTTACTGATTTCAACTGAATGGATTCAATCTTAATTCAAGATCTTTTTTCTTTTGTCTCGGCAGGAACGCATGACCTGTTGCATCATCCCATTTGTCAAACATCACATGGTTATACAGCTAATCATATACCTACATGATATAAGGGAGCTATGATTAAATCTAGAGCACAATGCAGTATGTAAGCAGCCTCAAAACTTACCAAAATAAAGTTAGCAAAAGAAGCGCAAATGCCAATGATTTTCGTTAGAGTCCTGAGCAGATCAGGGGACGTAAGCAGACAGTCCTTCATACATTTATCCAGGAAGTGGGACTGATGCTGCAGCACTTCGTCCACGCTCTCCACCTGTGAGCGAGAGTCGAAGTTTGAGATGCCAGCACCAGTGTTGGAAGGTAAAATATCTAGTTCTTGATTCCTGAGACTAGCTGGAGTGAAATTCAAAATTCTGACTATGTACTGAAAACTTCTTCACTCTTTAAACCAACTTTGAATGTCCACAAGTTAAACTACCAGTATAATTCCGACTCCTAGAACTGCAGGGTTTTCGACTTTTTACATCCAAGAAGCACGTAAGTATTTCTCACGATTTCAACTTTGCAGCCATTACAGTATAGGCAGGCTGGCTTTAACCTGTTAACTCGTTCCTACTTGTGGCTGTCCATGAACAGGTTAAGCACAACTTGCATTAAGAAGTTGCGTTACCACTGAAAAACAGGGTTAAGGCGTCACAGAGTGTAGGAGTCGGAAACTGCCTAAATTCAAGAGTCAGAGAGGTACTTTGCCCATCCGATTCCACAACCCTGCTACGACACTACGAGTTAAACGCCTAATTTATGACGTTAAATAAAGGATACCAACAAAGATGTATAACTACTACACTTTGAATTATTGCAACACTTTCTTTTATCTATTTACATACACGACACATATCTTTCATGCAACTATCTTTAGAACCTTTCCGTGAGGTCATTCGCAATCTATTGGTTCACTTGCTAGCAATCTATGATGAAGTCTGCTAGCAATCTACGGTAGTCTGCCAGCAGGGTCATCTTAAACACGATTCAATACATGGCAGTAGGAGCAAATTGTCAATACTACACCCCTACTTTAAGCTAATACATTTTCTTAAACAAAGACATGACCAACACCCACGGAAGTGAAAAATGTATGTGCAAGAACTGGTTCGGTGTCACTTCAAATAGAAACAAAAAGTGCTAAGCAATAACGGTGTTAGCAGCATACTACAGAGCAACCCCACGTAGGGAGCACATCGTATAATGTAGGTCTATAATTTAGGAAACGAGACGAAGAGAAACTATGAGCTCCCTAGTGTAGCACAGTAATTTCAGCCACTCGAGTGTTTCGCAACAAGAGCAAGATTGTGCACGTAAAGTGAGGTTCCACTCAACTTACATAAAGTGAAGGACTAAGCAAGCAAGCGACGAACCTTATTCATGTCCTGCAAGAACTGGTGCCAGTGCCGCTCTATAACTTCGAACATCATGTAATATTCGATGTTCTGCACGAACGCAACCATGCGGTGACGGAGCAGGAATGCTGCGGTGTAGCTACGTCGGGTGGACAGGGGCAGGCTCCAATCCAACTTGTTGCTTAACCACACTCTGTAGTATAATGTGACTTACTGCATACGAGGAGTAGTACACTCTAGCTCAACCACACCCTACCATGAAAATTGTCAAGAACTCGAGTGAAGCAGTAGAGTCCAGTTGGTTAACAAGATCCAACAATAAAACCTGAAGAAAGAAGCATAGACTACTTAACTACACCAATCATACAATACCATGAGTAGTATACTGACCACGCACTAGAACACAATCACAACCATCTAGCAAAATATACGCCCTTCCGACAATGACAATCTTATCAGCGATAAAACCTCGGTGAAACAGAGCTCTACGGGCAGTTCATTGAATCGCTATAACTTGTGATTAGAGTCTAC
>LQNS02278089.1:2603785-2614908 GCA_001587735.2 Parhyale hawaiensis | reverse complement strand
GGAGGGTAACGCCTCAGAACGGTTCTAAACTACCATTTAGACGCCCCAGAGTTGGGCGCTGTCGCGGGTCTGGTGCTACCGACAGAAGGTGTTCTGTCGGAGCGAGCCACTGAGAAAAGAGTTTAGAATACGACATGAGAATAATCTTCACGGGAGTTTTCGTCCCTGTCGCAGCGTCGGTTCGACAAAATGGCGTTAGTGTCGTCTTAGAATTCAAAATGTACCTAATAGAAGAAGTTCATACGGTTTCCATATGTTAAGCGATAGTAACCACTAACTTTTTATAAGAGAGATTTTCGATTGGATGGTGCACCGATAAAGACGCCCATATTGATAATTTTTTTGCCAGAATCGCATATTCCGATTCATTATGTATTTATTTTTGGTGCATTGTTTTCACAACACATTTTTCTTTTTTCCCCTGTATTAGGTTTTTACAGTTTCCTATTATGATTTTCTGGCCCTTTCTCTCTTGCTTAACGTTTTTTTCTGAAAATAGGACTACCGCGAAAATATCCAGCAAGATGGATGCTCGCAAAAATGCCTAATGTTGCATTTTGACGATGACAATTCGCAGCAATCAGCGAAAACGCTATAGCGTGGACAGATTTCTGCTGTAGTCTGGACGAGGCTTAAGTAAAGTTAAATACCTGCCAAAACGATGACAGGAAAGAAATGAAAACTCATTTATTTTGCATTAAGAATTTCGCAGGGAAGTGAAGAAGACAAATGCCTACCAATGAAGCTGGGGAAACTCACCAGGATTCTCTTCACTGTTGGGATCACCATCTTCGTCATCTGTGTCACTGCGACGTTCATTGCTTCGCACCATGAACTGCACCGTAACAAAAAAGGCAATGATGAATATCATCTATAATATTAATAGCGTTGTTTCTTCGTTCGTTCCTTCCTTCGTGTGTTACGCCTGAATTCAGCTCGCATTTGGCCTTACATGCGAAATCCGGTATCTGTGCTACAGCTAACGCAGGAGGCAAATATATAGGCGATTTTCGTCCTTCATTCTTCATTGTTTTGCGCTTTATTGAGTTCGGGAAGCTGGCGTATCTGTGATACGGCTGGTGACTAATCTCTCGGCCACAGGCCAGGTCTTTTTAATTGTTTATACGCCCGAAACTTTTAAGAATAAATCTTGGGGAACCTGTACTGTGGTTTACTGCCAAAGGAATTCCACGGGTCCAGTTAGACAGAGTGACTTATCAATATAATCCACGAGTCCACTTAGACAAGGGCAGCTTCAGTAATTATTATCAGCAAAAGGCTGGTCTTATAAGATATCATACATCGACTCTCGGTGTTGTTTGTGATGTTGACGGGGAATTGCCATGGTACAATGCGAATGTTTCACTGATCTATCTGAAGCGCCTTAAGCCAGACAGTGAAGGTTTCACGGGTGCTGCTAGCTTATAGGCCCATAAATATTCCACGGGTCCAATGATACGCGTAGGTCAGCAGTTCTGTGCAGCTGAGCAAGTCTTTTTAGTAATTTTTATGCCCCTGGGCTCTTCTGAATGAACGGGTTGGGACCTGGAAAATTTCCATGTGGGGGTGAGCACTAGGAGTGCTAGCAAAAATTCAAGGAGGGGGGGGGGGGCGGCAGCGAGACACAAAAGCTAGGCCCTAAGTAGTACATTTTTTTTTCAAGGCCTCGTTTCCAGTGAAGGGTGAGTGCAACTTTTTTGGGAGGGAGTGTCTCCTCACGATCCTCCCCTGGGTACTACTCCACTGCAAGGAATCATGAATAATATTATCAACCAAGAGGATGGACATAATACATCACACATCAAGTCCCAGTGTTGGAGAACAAGTGTGGTGTTACCATGCTAGAATATGACAGTTCCACGGGTCTGTCTGAAAGGCCTTGCAAAGCCGTGAAAGTTTCACGGGTCCAGCTAGTTATTAGGAAACCACAAAACAACAAGGAAACTGAACATTACTTGGTAGTTGTACACGGTTTGCTGAGGCTTGTCGCCGTCCCTCAATCGCACCATAAACCTCGGAAAAACTGCAGTCTTCAAATACTAGCAGAGCTGGCGCGTCTTTTTCTAGTTTATGCGATCCCGACCCTACAAGCCTTTTTTTACGATTTGCGGCAAGAGGGTCTTCTGCCACTGTCAACGACAAAATTTTGAGTTGAAACCTACGCCATTTCAACAGTGCCTGGAACTTGCAGCCCTGTGACGGGGCAGAAAACCACGTTAGCTGTATCATTACTATTATAACTGAATGAAGCTTACAATAGCAAGTGAGGACCACTAGGTACCTAACCATAAATACGGGTGAAGGACAGGGAAGCTAGAATAAGAAACTGCTCTGATAGGCACGCCCCAGCTCAGATTAACATAGCATAATTATCTCCGTACTGGGACACTAAAGTAAAAGGGGAAACAGGGCCTGGCATGCAAGGAAAAAGCAAATTTTTTGTTCACATATAATAACTTGACTTCATTTCGCACTATATCAGAATAATGTATGTCAAATTCAACACAGATTGAGTCCTTACCATCAGCACTTGTCAGGATCACTTCTCATTTACAACCATCATTTTGATGCTATCATATTCAGGGTGTGCTGTTTTACTAAAAGAGTTCTTTCTCCGATGATTATATTTACTCTAAGCCTCCATTTCCACAACAAAGGCGATGTCACAAAGAAACACGGGACATAGAGTATGTCAATAAAAACGTGGAACCCATGCACCAGGATGTTCCCTCACAGATCAATGCACATAGGAATAGCAAGTCGGGAAAAAAGAGGAAGAACAGAGAGAAGTAACATCAGTAGGAGTATGAAAGCGGAAGGAAGCAAGTGGGCACTAAGAGATGACGTCTCAAAGGCATAGCTGAGGCTATGGTAGCCTACGGAGTCCACTTGGAATCACCGCTCCCCCATGACATATGACGGGTGAATCTAACTAATCTGACCCTATGGCCCTTCCTATGTCTCCCAAAGGGTTGTTTTCTATTAGTGCATTGCTACTGGAGAAAGAGCCGTTAATAGCAATGTAGCGTAGCTAACCTAAGCAAGGTATAGAAAAGTCTTGCTTCCCCCAGTACTTGGTGGCTCTCATTCCTCTATAGCCTACCTTACCTAAGTTTAGCCTACCTTACCTAAGTTGTCCCCTTCTATTTGTGCCACACTGACGAGAGTCGCTGCTTCTAGAATCGCTATTGGGGTTCATACACGACCTAGGTACCAGGCTCCTACACTCACCTCCGAGTAAGGGTCATGGATGTGTCCTCGTGTGATCCAGGCACTGAGGCAGTCGAGGTAAGGCTGAGCAGCAGCAGTGGCCAAGTACACAACCAGGTCCTGGAGCTTACCACATCCGGTGAGGCTCTCCACCCGCGCATGCAGGAGCGACAGCACCGCACCTCCTCGGGCCCCAGTCTGAGGTACAAAAAAGCACTGCACTCGATAATGGCAACTATGGCTGATAAACAAGAAAACCAAAACAAGAGTACATTAGTTTTAAAGGCGCCCCACTGCGTATTTCGAACATTTCCAGTAGGCAAAACAAAACTTTGTGTATGGAGCACCGTAACAGGTCAATCTTAGATGCTACTTCATTGTCAAATGAATAAACATACGATAACCAGTTGTCATTTAGCTGCAGTACATTAACAGACTAGCTATAGAATCTTATTTTTCATCTCTTTCACAACTACGTTGGACTCACAGATACAACGATTATATACATCATAATTGCCATAATTTCCAAGGTGGACCTAGACCAAATTTTTTTGCATAGCTACTAGCTATATAACCAAACATCGGTTCATGTGAATACTCACACGGCGCATTAGCACAGCACCATTTCTCAACCATAAAACACTTCGACAGTATAACAACTAAGAGTTGGGAGGATGTACGTTTGATATTAAATGAAGCCGGGAAAAGTAAACTACGCAAAATACCTAGTTTAGAAGGAACCAGGTCTAGCGTATGTTTCAGAAATAAATTTGAAACGTTCTGTGTATACTGTAAAACTGACGTTGATACATAACTTCTATGATCTTAAAACCTATAGCTACCCTTATTGTAATTTTACACTTTTAACAGTAGTACCTATATTTGCGAACTAAAATTTCAGTGCAGCGAACTCATTAGCTACTCTGAGACCAAGCCACAGACAACAAAAGTGACATGATACAGACCCGTGTGATCTGGGCAGTGATGGAGGCCAGCAGATCCATGACAGGAGCGGTTTTCTCGACATAAAACCAAAGCCTGTGCAATGTTAGCACCCCACTTCGCTGCTGTGACTCCAGCTGCAGCACTAGTAGCTGTTGGAATACAAATGGACAGAAGATATTGGCACTGCAGCTCAGAACATCGCTGTCAATTGCAAGTGAAGCTTATCGTATCACAGTGCGAGCAATAGTTACTGCCACTGAAGGTAGGTATGGTATATATTATAGTGCAAGCCTCCCTGTATCTGTACTGAGCTGTTCTAAAAGAGGAAGAGGAAGGGACATGCAGTTTGCCAAAATAAACGGGAAACCCAAGCACGAGGGTATTCCCACAGGATCAAAGCGCATATGTGCAGCAAGTCGGGAAAGAAGAGGAAGAATAGAGGAAAGTAAGATCAGTAGGAGTATGAAATCGGATGGAAGCAAAGTGGGCACGAAAGACAGACGTCACGAAGGCCTCGCTAATGGCCATAGTAACATACACAATCTCCTCTGATCGCAGCTTCCCGTAACATACAATGGGCGAACCTAACCAACCTAACCTTATTTTACTATGGCCCATCTTATGTCCCCTGAGGTGTGCCACTGAATGTCTTCGCGGCATTTATAGCTAATGACCAACTGAATAGGCTATAGGTAACGATGTCAACAGCAACAAAATTAGCTACATAATAGCCTACTCACATTTCAAGTACGAGAGCAATATTATGCCGGGCAGTTACAGAGGTAATCCTGAGGCATACTTAGAAGTAACTACAGCTCAACTGATGTACAAATTACGAAGATGTAAGATGCACAAAAGCAGGTGGATACTCGTAAGACATTGCTGTGACCTAAGTAGGAAGACAGTCAACTCACCAAGTAATCTTTAAGTAGCGTAGTGAGTGCAGCACCGAGCGCATGGTTCACAAGTCCTTTGTGGTGCTCGGAATGATCCTCGATGAAACGAACAAGCTGAGCATACTGAGAGCAGACTGGTAGCACCTTCTGCACAAGCGCCTGGACTGATTTTTCTGTAGCAGAGAGGTAAATAGCAATGCAGAGCAGCTCAGTGCAAGTTATTGAGACATGGCATTTCTGCACCAGCGTCGGGATTGAATTTTCCAGAACACCGATACTACAATATGAAGGTAGATGGTTCGTGAGAGAATACCTACCATCAGTGCATGATTCCCGCGGGCTATAACAAGTGTTTTCAAAGCTGGGTACAAGCACTAGCTATATTTTCACCAAAAGTAACATTGCAAGGTTTACTTCGTAAGCAGAGCTGGAAACGCGAGCATAAAAATAGAACAAACTTTGGAGACTGCACATTAACTTAGTCGAAAGCTTAGTACGGTATATACGGTACCTATGTACTAAGTATCTAATGTAGTAGTAGTAAAGGTTTTACTAGCGCTTCAGTGGCACAATGCCTTGTACTAAGTATCGGTACCATACCTGAGTAAATGCCTGTCAATTAATTAGTGATGCTAGATAATAATTGTATATTAAATGTAGCTATGAGAAAGAGAGGGATGCTAGCTTCTCATGTCTTATGATTATCCAGTGCTGTGCTTATAACGTAGCATTGCTTACAACAATGCGGCTGCAGACCGTCCCTACTCCTACTAAATTAGAGGAGATACCGTACCTACAGTCGTTTCTGACTGGAGTGTAATGAATTTACTGTATGAAAAGATATGTAGTAGCTATGTATTTCAAAAGAGTGAGGAGTGCTCAAAACTCTGATAGGGAAATATCAGTGAATTCATGGCATAGCCACCATACAATGCTCCCAGCTAAATTTTTCATGATGAAACAGGTAGGTATTTCATTAAAAATGCCTCAAATTACATCATACCTCATTAATATAACTACACGCGACGGCAGCCACTAACGGCTGTAACTCACCCACACTAGAGTCAACAACAAATGTACGATAAAGACCCTGATCTGGATTAGGAGGATCTTTGCTGAGCGTGATGTAGGTGCCTTCAATGCCCGTCATGACACTGAGCACGTCCTCCAATAGCTGATGCTCCTGGCTGCTGATAGCCACATCACCTGCAGTTACACATAAAGCTGTAAGTAGCTATAAGAAAGAGACAAACATTTGCTAGCAAATCAGCCTTTCAAAATTGGACACTAGCTAGCCAAATAGTGTACCTACTTGGTAACAGGGTTGCCGAGTCATATAGAGCATGTCCGACTCTGACTCTTGGGCCTTGTTAGTGTCAAACTCCAAGTATCCAACCATTTTGAATCTACAAAACATCAGGCCTCTATGGAGTCCAAGATCTATTTCATGACAAAACTAGAGCACTCAGAGAGCACATACCTACCATCAAGCAAGGCAACAGTTAGAAAAATTCAAATTGGTTCCGAGACCACGATTTTCTTTGTTACAACACCAAAATCTAATCATTTGTGCCCTTCAACAGTGTTTAACAGCTTCAGCAACTTTCTGAAGGTCCATTCATAACTCAAGTTTTGCTGCTAACAAACATTTTGACAAAAATTAGTCAAAATCACAAACGGGCCAATCTATCATCACCAAAATTTAATCATTTATGTCTTTTGATATTAATAACAACTCCTATAAATTTCATAAAGATCCATTCATAATTTTTTGAGTTATTGTGCAAACAAACATAAAATTAAAAACAGCGACAAGTAAATGAACGAACTAACAGATCATTAGAAAAACTTGGTCATATACTCTTTGTGATATAGCTACCTAACAACTCAGGTGAATTTTATAAAAATCCCTCTATAACTTTTAAGTTATGGCATTGAGAATAATGAGGCAGACAAACAAATGGATGGATCTTCACCAGAAATTAATCATCTGTAGTTAGCTAGCTACCTCTTAACATACCTAACAACCCCTGTAAATTTTGTCAAAATCCATCCTTTATTTTTGAGTTATCTTGGTAACAGACAGAATAACAGGCAAACCCAAAGAAAACAAAACACCTTGCTGGACGTAACAGGGCCCATTGTCACAGCCTCAGACACCTTACGTTTCAACCCAAGACTTCTGGCCCTAAAGAATGCCCTAACTCCAGCTCTGCCCAGTACCACTATAACAAGCTATACAATACACCAAAGCCATTGATTCTGGCCTGGATGTTGCAGACACATAAAATTGAGCTGCCAAGTGACAGCCATACCATACAAACATCCCAATCTGTGATCCCCATCTCAGAGTATGCCTCAAATACTGCGGATCTAGCAGTCATTGGCCCTTCTTTGGGCCTGGCGACACATCCAAGGCTGCTAAATGTTTTGAATTAGCTGTCCATTTAGTTTACATCAAATTAAACGTACCTAAAGGTCCAACATCATCTATGTTTCTGTCCGAAATGACAAAATCCAAAGTTCCATAGGGTCTGTGGCGCATCCAGTGAGGTATGGAAGGTCCAGGAAGTTCCAGGCTGTCCTGTCTCTGCACGTCATGATGCTGCTCTTGGTTACCTATCTTCAGTCTGCTCATGTTTGCAGGCAAGTCCGACGCACCAGTGTTTGAATTGCTGAGTAGTCGGTGACGTAACTGAAATTATATTTATTGCAAAGTCATATTTGAAGTTTTGGGATTTATAAGCAAACCAAGTAGCTATATTTTGTGAGTCAAGAAAAAGAAATACCAAGGGATATTCTAAGTAGTAGCTACATACTTACTACGTGTATAAAATGTATATACAAGACATCAAATTCTAACATTAACTTAAATAAACGATCTATGCAGTAGGCTCACATTTAGCTATGATAGGTATAGTACCTATTTCCATAGAGCTATACTAGCAAGCACACAGCTATTGATTGAATGGAATACACATCTTGTTCAGCATAATGAGTACTAAAACTTTTTAACAGCTAGCTATTTGCAATTGCACAGTTTTGGTATGAACAACATACCTATAGCTACATACATTATCAATAATGTTCGTAAACACATAGATTGTACAACTCAACGATGTGCAGCAAATAAAAACAAAAGAGGACATGCACTTACCTCACTGATTTCCTGCTGAGACAGTCGAGAGTGTGACTGAAGTCCGTGCTCAATGTCGGCCAATAAACCATGAGGGGCCTCACCACTAGCCGGTCTGTCATATGTCCCAAAGCTTCCAACACCTCCAACAGTCCCAAATATATGAGAAGCTATACTAATATTGGCATCTCCATCACCACTTTCTTCCCTTCCATTGCTTTGGTTGAGAAAGGAACTCATTCTTGCAGTGGAGTTCTGACCAGTGGTGGTTCCTGGCATGATGCTAGACTACTACAATACTCATTATTGACCAACTATACTTAAATTACAACAGTAGCTAAAACAAGTAACTGGAAGTTAATGGAAAGACAAAATACCATGTAGGGTAATGTCTCAATTACCGAATGCCCATCTATTACCGAATATAGGTAGGAATCTTATTGCGTTCGGTAATAGAAAGGCATTCGGTAATTGAGACATTACCCTAGTTAACATCAGTAAAAATTAGAGCAGCCTGTTTCAGAACCCACATTAGATAGATAGGTTACAGTAATGTCTCTCTAATTCGAATGGCTCAGGAGTCTGGGGTTGCCAAAACAATGAATTTGCCAAATTACGCGACCCGTCACTATTTCGGCATAATTTGCCAAATTGGAGAGCATCTCTATAGTTTGGCATCTTATGCGAATTAGAGAATACAGTAAACTCTCTATATAATGGACACCTCGGAGGGAGCCTCAGAAATTTTATAAGGAGATTTTCAGTTTATAAGAGATCCCTATATGTATAACGGACATTTATCGCTATACACCGGAGCGTTCCATTGTATAGAGATTCGTCCGGAAGCAGACATATGTATGGCCCAAAATAACAATGCAATAACAATTCCGGACTGCAGTAGCTACCTATCATAAATTACAGTACATGCAGTACTGTACATATATGTATGCAATAATGAATTGCGTACCTAGCCTATTTGCAGTACAGTATTTACTGCAATATAAAAAGTACATGCAATACATATTGTACATGCATACTGTACTTACCATTTACTGTGTTGAAGAGGCTTGCTCTTCCGTGTAACTATGTACTGTATGTAGCTACTACTAACACTACTGTATTTAGTAGGTATTGTATGTATTTGTATGGATGTAAGTACATAAGTACTGTACATAGTTATAGATATTGTACAGTACTTTGTATGTATGGTACTGTACTTCAAATTTCCACTCAAACACAATGCACAACATACTGTTCACTGTGTACACAGTTCACAGAAATGAACAAATCACAACTGCCATGATAGGTACAGTAGGCCTATTAGCACTGCAAAAAACGAAACACACATAGTAGATGCATCAAATAAACACAGTATAACTGATAATATCTACTGTATATTAAATACAATACAGCATAGCTAAAACATGCCTACTGCAATTAATAAGTAATGTATGTACTGTACAGTATATGCTGCCAATGTAAGTATGAGAACCGGACAGAGAGAAAGACACACCGCAACTGGCAGATGTTCTGCACTGTGTACGGAATATATTGGCGTAATTTCTACGGAGAGGAAATTAGCACGGAAAAACTGGTTACTTCCGGTTTTTTGGCCGCTGTGCCAAGAGGCTGCTCTCCAGACAGCGAGCGCTACTTCGAAGCAAACAATGACTCATCCACACTGCTGTCGCTTCCACGTCCCTCTCTCTTTGAAATGGACGATCTCTTTTTATAACGGATTCGTCCGGTATAAAACGAGAACGTCCGGTAAGATCCGGGTCCCCTCTCTCTAGTTATACCAGACTTTCTTTTTTATACCGGACAATTCCGGTATATGAAGAGTCGTCCGGTAGGGCCATGAAATCCTCCGTTATATAAGGAGTCTGTTATATAGAGAGTTTACTGTATTTGTGAGTGGGGGCAGGCCGGCAGGAGAATGAGGGCTGACTGCTTCAGGTGCCTTTCCCTTAGTTAGCGCACCGTTTCAAAAAAAAACTGAGACTTGACAGACAAGGCTAGTTACATTCCCCTTTAAACAAAACTGTTAAACTTTAGAGGGCCGTAATCATACGTCCCACTGGCTGAGAGACCCCATTCATCATTAGTATTAGTTAACACTTTGTTTAACCTCCGTGGCCGCAGCTCACCCCATTCATCGACTTACGAATCGAATCCTGCAAGTATGTAGGCCTACTAATTACAAAATGATAAACGATCTAGTACCTACAACACGAGCCTGAGTGGTAACAGTGTCATATACAATTAAAAGCTGCAAAACTTTCTCAACAGCTGTGTAAGGATGATACTAGGAGTTTATAGTTGAAATGCAATTATAGCACTTCACCTTTAAACGCTGACGGCTCTGCAATGCGTAGCGCGCGATTCAAAATGAAGTAAACACGATGAGGCAAAAGCTAGGGAGATTTTTTCCCCCTGAAATGGCAAATAAATTACCCAAAGTTAGGGTAAAAGTTGAAGTAGCCAAATCAATTCTATTTAACCAATCAAATTAGGGATAACTAAACCTTTTTCCGTCCTAGTAGAATAATAAATTATTTTTAAAAATTTATTTTTCATTTATCTATAGAGGAGATAGTCTGAAATGTTTTCAATTGCCGATAATGTCGCAATTTTTGCAGATTACAAACTGCTTCTCTGTGACAGAAAACATTCGCGCATACTGCATCTATGAAACAATATCTACTAAGAAGAAAGTTGACTACTTCCTAATCAACTGCAATAGGCACTTCAGGGAAGCTCATTAGATACACAGTTCAAGCGCACCTTAGGGCACCGCGGTGACAAACTGCGTACGAATAGACGTAAAAGATCAGATCAGATGAAAAGTGTGGAGCATTGCCTGAGCATCGGCGCTCCTATATAAAATTGATTGATGCTTCACTTTGTCCCTGCCATTAGGTTTTGTATATATATAT
>LQNS02278089.1:2576597-2599045 GCA_001587735.2 Parhyale hawaiensis | reverse complement strand
AATTTGGCGCAAACTTTCATTCACCTTGTCGGTTCTCTCACACCCTGAGTGACTGCTTTCAAGAGCAGCTCACTACAAGCGACTGTTCGGGCCTGAGCCATTCCCTTCCCATAATGCGCCAAACCGCCTCATATGTGTCATGTAGCTAACATACATGGCACACGTATGCGGTAGTAACGTGTAGTCCCTCCACGCTTCACCCGAGCCCCTCCCCATCCCAGCTCCCCCAAATTACAAGGGGGTTCTACTGTCTGTCGCCGGGCCCTATATAGCCAACTTCTGTCTCCTCCGTATTTCCGTCATATATATACTACTTTACAAATTTGACATTTCAAACACAACGTTTCCCATACGTGCATAGAATGACTATTCCATGCAAGAAGCGGAGATTGAAACGAAAAGACTCACGTAAAACTAGCTTTTCAATGGGACGTCATAAATGATGTCACATCGAAGAACTGTATGGCTGAGCAGCCTATGAGTATTTTATTCAACTTCGCCAGAAAAATCATCGTCAATTGCGAATTTCAACCAGGACCTCTAAGAACATAAATAAATGAAGAGAACATACCCTAATTAAATAAAAAAAAAACTACTATCAAAAGAAAATGTCAGTAGAGACTGTTTGAAAAATTTAATAAGTAATGTGCTGCGTATTTCCATCTGTAATATGTAGATTTTATTTCTATACTTCTGTATTTTTATCATATCTTGAATAATCAGTGGTACCCGTCATATATCACGCACCGTATTTCAAACTGCAATATAGTATGTCTATTTTTAGTTTTAGGTTTTCTTAAGTTTTATTATATATAGGATATAAATAAACAAGAATGTCTGCTCAAAGTTGGGCTCCTTATTTACTTTCTAACATGCAGGTTAATACTGACCACCATCTTGTGTAAATCCACAAACCAATAATTAATTTTGTCCTATGTGTTAGAGCTTTAAGAATGTCACTTATATGAATGAATACCTCAGAGGATGATGAGACTTAATAACCTCAGGGTGCTGTGCCTCTAATTTGTTGGGTACTCCATCTATAACAGAAAATAAATTAACTTTGCTGTTGAGGAACAAGCCCCATGAGTCCGACCAGGAAGCAAAGAGCGTAAGCATTCTTTGCTTCCTGAGTCCGACCAATGTGTGTCTCACTGACATTTATGTCATGTAGCTTGCTGAAATATCAAATTATATACTTTTTTTCCCTACGAGTATCTCACTTTGATTTGAAATCAGTGCGGGCGTAAGTTTCTTGGCTCGCGTGACCGACTCGTAGGCGTAGCTTTTCTTCGAAGTATGTGGACGTGCCTGTTAATTCAGGGAATGAAGACATGCTCATCTATGGTCTCGAATTAATTTCTTATTTCTTCTGAGAGCTCACTCGGTTCGCTAGTCGTAGCTCAAAAGATAACACTTTTCCAGAAAGCCCCCGGAATCTCCAGGAACTGTGCGATTGGCGCTCTTCAAGTGCACAGTTTCCTGCTCTCGTCCTGCCTTCTTCTTCTTCTTCTTTTGTTGTTCCCGGGTTGCACTATCGTCGTTCACGACAGTTGCGCGTTCAAGTAAGCTTCACTGCGCGCGCCACCACTAAAATAAACACTACCTAGGGTAACCTAGCCTAACCTAACTTACCCTTACCAAACCTCACCTCCTTACCTAATCTTCTAACCTAACCTAACCTAACCTAACCTAACCTAACCTAACCTAACCGAACCTTACCTAACCTAACCCAACCTAACGTTTCTAACCTTACCTAACGTTACCAAACGTTGCCTAACCTGATCTTACCATGCCTAACCTAACTTAATCAGCGATACAGCGTTCAGCGCTGCGCGCCAACTTGAATGCCGCTCACACGCACACGATCTGCGTACATAAACACGCACACAAATTCGTCGTGAACGACGATAGCGCTCCCGGGTTCCGCTACCACTCGATGCGCTTGTTTCATTGTGTCACAATTAGACTGGCATTCCTCTGTGAACATGCATGCAGCATACTCATGGCCTCATAAGAAGTCCAACATCGTGCTGCCTTACGTTCTGACGCGTGCTGTCGTGGAACGACCATTTATTCTTCTGATCACCAAAGTTATGTTCATATCCCCAACCAATAAGTGTGTACGTTCTGTGTGACGTTGACATGATCTTATATCCACTATATTTGCACATGATGATGATAATTCAACAAATACTTTTTCAGTTAATAAGTGATCAAATGATATATAACATTAATAGTACCTTTGTTTAACTAGAAATTATAATAATCAGTAGTATCTTTGTTTAACTAGAAACAACATTTCTTTTCAACATGTGGCGTCGCATGCTTGTCAACGTAGTTTGCGTTCATAACTTCGTGCTTGCGGATACAACGAGTTGCCTACAGTAACACGCATTAGTTATTTGCCATTACAACGATAACAGAGGAGGAAATGGGGTTGCAGGATACTGCCAAGGCCCCTTAGACATACATCTAGGGAGCCTTGATACAGCCGGCTACATGTCTCTGGCAATGGCCGTCTAATATGCCAGGGTTTGTCAGTCCGTTGGCTATGTAAACCTGTTGAAGCATCTTCCACTTCAAATACTAGAAAATGAGAATTAAGCAGTGCACGCATGTCAGAGGGCTATAATTTTAACAACAATAATGTGTAATTTTTTTGTTACAACTCTATAAAATATAAACTGTTAAGGGTAATTTCTGGGAATTTTTAAAAACGTATTTAGGGCATTATAGAATGCTGACTAGGGTAACAATGTCTGGACAAGGTGCCATAACAACAGCATCTGACGCATTGGTCGGGTGTGATGGCATTTGAGTTCCGTGAATGTCTTTGCTAGAGTTAGTTGAATTACGTTGATTAAACATTTCGGCTCATTCTTTCATGCTGACTAACCTAACTTGTGTAAAGTGCTGTTAGCTCTGAAAGTGAGAGATTGTGAACTTGACCATATTAATTGGAAACGTTGAGTGCTGAAAGACGACGGACACAGGTTGCTTATGAGCCTAAGTTACAGAAAGTGTAAATGTGTAATCACTGTAATGAACTGCAAATAGGATTCCTATAGCTAGAAGTCAAATTGAATTTGCCTTGGCTCCACTCGGTCAGCACAAATTGCTGGTTAAAATTTGATTGATGATATGCCTGACTGGAACGGTAAAAAATCTTAAGTTAACACAACTTAGGTAGATAGAAAACGTACCTAGGCTATGTATAACATCACAGAAGTAAACTTCTTACCTTTTGGTGAAGTATTATTACACTGATAGAATGAGAGGAACACATCAGTCATAAAGTTACCTTTGTTGTGTGCCCCACACTCTTTGTTGTTTATGAAGTGTCTTGCATAATTCATTGTATTAGGCTAGCTAATTTGGTTTATCATAGCCTAACTAGGATATTCAAACTTCCAACCTATCTTCTGGAAAAACATTGTTGAAAATTGCTAATGATAAATCTACTTAGCCTAGCCTATAAGTTTTATATCCAATGATGCTTCATTTTTTTAGTTAAGGTTAGGAGAATAGGATAATATTATTTTACAAGAGCACCAAACTTGCTATCAGTATTTTTATTGACCTATTTAGGTAGAAGAAGGCATTTTAAGACTTTTTTCAGGAATGTTTTCATAGGAAATGTACTATAGTTTTCAAGATATTTGGAGTTCACATTGTTTTCCTTTGAGTGAAAATAGCCCCACTTCCCGCATTTCTGAGGGCGGACAGCTACTTGCCAAGATCTTGGCAAGAAGTGCCACACTATGAAATGAGGTTCCACAGGTCGCGGCGCTCATAGGGGCCCACCCGAATTCCCGAGGGTGGCCAGCTACTTGCCAAGATCTTGGTGAGAAGTGCCACACTATGAAATGAGGTTCCACAGGTCGCGGCGCTCGTAGGCGCCCACTCGCATTTCCGAGGGCGGCCAGCTACTTGCCAAGATCTTGGTGAGAAGTGCCACACTATGAAATGAGGCCCACTTCTACAGTGTAATGGAATTTTTTATAGGTTTTCAGGTTAGGTCTGTTTACATTCCTATGGGGTCTCGAGCTTTTTTTTTTCTATGGGAAAACAATGGAACCTTCAGAGTTAAGACTGTATTTCGAAAACTAAGCTAAGCATTTCCAAATGGTGCACTTGTAGGTAATATTTTACCAATAGGACAGGGTCAATGTTGAATTTACCTATTATGGAAAGTTTGATAATTTTTTGTCAATTTGCAGTTTAGATCATCCCAAGATCAGAATTTTACTATTTTAATGAATTCATTAAAGTTAAATCAAATAGACTATCTCAAAAACTAAGCTAAGTATTTGCAACAAAAATGTTGACTACCTACTCCTAAAAAAGTCTCAAAATGCCTCATTTAACCTGAATAAGTCATAGAAATCGTGAAAATTTCCGTTGTAGCTAAACTTCTCTACCTTTTTTTTTTTTAATAGCTACACATTTTGCTACAAGTGCTTGAATTTTGAGATATTTGACTTTGAAGTTCCCATTATTTTCCGCTGGGAGAAAATACCTGGTGACCCCATCAGAACCTAAACTAACCTAGCCAAACCTAACCTGGCCTAACCTAATGCAACCTAACCCCCAGACTGCAGCATGTGTCAAATGCATTGCCAAGATTATGACTTTTTCACTGATGTATCGCCACATTTAGTGCCATAAATAGCCTAATTTTATTCAAACTAACAATTTTGACTCTAAAAGTTGTGTTCAACACTTTGGAAATACATTAGCTAAGCCTCTTTGGCAACTTTGTAGAGCTAATTAAAGCAACTATATTACCACAGTCATTTGGAAGGACCCCAACCCATCAAGAATGATTATATTAGAAAAGCAGAAGTAGCCAATACAGTTGGGACTTGAGCCTGCTACTCCATCAGGAAGAACTAGTCAGAGAGTAAGAATATGTGATGATTCAAAGAGAATGCAATAGAATACCAAAAGTAATGTAGCTAGAGACAGCAATACAGGTCAGTGGTAATGATGACAAATTCTTGACAGTAATTCAGGATTGAAGTAGTAGATAGGTAGTACACAGTAGGTATGCAACTGTATTGCCGGATATCTTATGAAAGTCACTATGTTTGCAAATGTATTGCCAGAAATATTTAAATATTTTACTCTACGCTGCACCCGGCTACACTATCATCGTGAAACCCATGATTTGTGCATTAATGTCTGAAACAAACTTGGCAGGGTGTGGTAAATGCATCTTCAAGATCTTCCATTTTTTCTCTGATGTGTATCTACAGTTAGAGTAAGGGGCCCAAAGGAGACACTGGCCCGGTGGAGACGCACCTGTGGTGAAGGGGCTGTGCGGCGGCTGGACGTTGTGAGAAATGTCCAATCATACGTCAATTTTGGTGGGTGTTTAGGAGATATATTAAGCTTTTTTTGCAGCTGTTGGAGATTTCTTGCAGTGTTTGATCGCGGCGCCACAGCCTTCCTACCGCAAGTGCGTTTCCATTGGGCCAGTGCTTCTCCCTAGGGCCACTTAACCAACACTGCATAATTATGAACTTTTTTAGCAAATTAGCTAGGTATAGAAAATATGTGCCTACAAGTATATTGCATAGCTGTTCTGAGTTCTGCATAAACCTTAAAGTAAGCTGCTGAAGGTAGATCAATCTTGTTGTGTAGTCTACACCTAGAGAGCATCATGGTGATCTCCTAGAACCCAAATGTACTTAGCTCCTTCAACTCCTATTCTTTTTCCTTACAAAGTGGGACTGTGTTTTCCAGCCTCCATCCACCCCAATGACTGATGTCCAACTCAGACCCTAAATACATTAATTGGCAATATTATATTGACTGAATACAGTGTGCTGTTGAGACATTACGGTACTGGCACGTGTACTGGTAGTTTCTAAATTCTCCTGGAGAAGCAGTTGCTCAGGTGCAGTGTACTGATTCTAGACTCAGGTGCAGTGTACTGATTCTAGAGTCCCAAATTAGATGAGTTCAGCCTGGGTTGGTCTCCTATCAGTAGGTTGACTGGGGACTGAAATTTCTTTGGGGTCAGAAACAGTCACTAAAAATGATGTAGCTCAGGCCAGAGCTGACTAAGCTGGATGGTAAAGATTGCCGGATTTGGCCATGGCCTGGTCTGTCTATAACTGGGAAGTGCATTGACTTGCATTTAAAGAAACCTTTCTTCACTGAGTTTGTCCTATAATTTCTTAGCTTAAGCTAACCTGTAGTATGGTAGCTACTCAGAGTTAATCTTTCTTAGTCTGAACATTACACATGTAACTAGACCTGATATTGCACATTATATAGCTACCTATAGTTATGCCTTTGGTAACAGTTTTGCCATGCTTTGTTTCAGACCTGCTTGGCATCTATTTATTATTAGTGACTATGGTCTTTCATTTGTATGTAGCTTTTTAATTCAGTAATGACCTGCTAAGTGCCCAAATTTGCATCTTTTCTAAAAAGTCTGTAGCAAAAACTCTAAAAGTATGATTAATTTTCTGAAGTTAAGTTGAACCTACAGCCTCATTAGCTTTTCTCTGGCATTTAGGACCTCTATAAAATTTTAGGAAACAATGGGTATTGTTCACTACCTCCACCCCAGAAGACGCGGTCTACTTCTGCGACTTGTGGGGCTCCTTATGCTCGTCGGTATCATGTGCCTGTGGCTCAAGTCAGACTCCAGACTTGACGACAGTGATTCACAAAATGTACGCTCGGCCCGCGATGCGCCCAGTGGTTCCTATCACCAAAATGCCTTGCCTGTAGATAATTCAGTTGATGAAATACTCAGAAAACCTGTTGTTGATGTCAATTTTCCTAGTGGCAATGTCCGGGATAAAAATAGCGGCCTTGAGTCCCCTATCAAAGCTGGTCAGTTCAACCCCATACCAAAGATTGGGCTACCCCAGTACGAGAAAGGTGCCGGAGAAAGGGCCCGTGCCCTCGCCATGTTTGCTGCAGATGATGCCAAGATTGTGCCGGGACTAGGGGAGCAGGGCAAGGCTGTGCATATGAAAGGTGCTGAAGCTACTCGTGCTGATGAGGTTATCAAAGCCGAAGCATTCAACAGGATACTGAGTGATAAAATATCCGTCAACAGAAGCGTTCCTGACTCCCGCGATCCTCTGTGAGTACCTACCCATTGACTTTTGTTTGTTCCAGCATTTGCGTATAGGTAGGCAGTTGAGGTGTGTTGTGACTTGAGAGCTTACCTGTATTTTGTATTCGCGCGTATAAACGAAAGTTATGTACGTACCTTCGAGTAGTGAAACAGTGAGCCACGAGGCGCTGGAACGCCACTAGATGTGGCTGGGTTCGCCGTGAAACCTTGAATATATTCCTAGTTATCTATAATATGAAAAACTTACCCATTCTTTTGTGACAGCACTCTTCCATATTTTGTAAATATGTAGTTTAGTGGGGTCCAAAAAAACGACTTTTTTTCCTATTTAGTGCATTTTGGCCTCAGGAATCAGAATCTGAAGTCCGTTTTTGGCGGTCGGCTCTAGTTTTTGAGATATTTGACTTTGGAGTTCCCATTGTTTTCCTATGGGGAAAAATACCCGGCGATGCTTTAGTGTAATGCTACACAACACGGAGAAGCAACATATTACACGCCAAGCACATAACTGTTAGTGAATTCTGCTTTTCTGTAACAACCTAAAACAGGTAAATACCTGTACAACACTAAAAACCTATTTAAAAGCTGTTCCATTACACTCTGCCATCGCCGGGTATTTTTCCCCATAGGAAAACAATGGGAACTTCGAAGTCAAATATCTCAAATACTAGAGCCGACCTCCAAAAACGGACTTCAGATTCTGATTCCTGAGGGTCGTTTTTTGGACCCCACTAAACTACATAGCTATTTACCAAATGGTACCTATACGACTGTAGTAATATATTTGTTGCTGTTGCGTTGAGATTCTAATTACTTCAGTTGTATCGCGCGAGCATAAAAAGTTTGGGAGCCACGGCCTTAATTAGCCTAGAGCAAGTCTACGAGATCTTTTTGTGCCATAAGGGTTTCGCACTCGCATTTGCCCTGCTTCTTTCAATGTAGCGATGTAGCTACCTATTTGCCGAATTGTGCAGATGAGCAGTGATACTGTGTTGATCTTATTTCGCTAATAGCATCTACACAATTATGAATAAGTAATCATTGTGAATGCACATACAAATGATACCGGTAGATGCTATCTATTTCAGTTCTCGATGTAGCAAAGCGCGTACTACCAACTGAGCTTGGGTTGACGTTTTAACACTTTTGGTTAGCACACGGTAGTGTTTTCTAGCGCATAGCAACACAATTATGGTAGGTATAAAAAGCGTCGATAAACTGTCTGCCGCCTAGTCAGTTTGCTGAGCAAGTGTCACTACTCTAGGTATAGTCAAGCTTATTATTTCTATTCAAACGTGCAGTGATGTACAACTCTGAGAAGCTTTGGGCTTTAGTAATTTCTATAAACAAGCAAGAAAACCGTTTGGGAGCGCTCAAGTTATTCGTTTTGCGCGAGAAGAAAAAAGAATTTACGGTGAAGAGACCATATTCACAACCTAGATCGTGCGAAAATATCCAGCAATTTGGAAACGTGCGAAAACGCTCGAAGCTGCAAATTCAAGAGGAATATTCGCAGCGATTTGCAAAAACACAACAGTAGGGACACATTTTTGCAGCGCTCAGGACGGGGCTTTCCTTAGCTGGCGCGTTTTGTTTTCGATTTCGGTTCATACCTATAGTTTGATATAAGATTATTATACTTTGACAAAGATAATCTGTATTGCGACGAGCCTTGACTTATCCGAAACTTTAATGCGGAACTTAGGATTTGCCACTTTATATTGAGGTGCATGCGTGAATCGCACATCCTGAGGTAGCCGAAAACTCAGTCCTGTTCCGCCGGCCGGCTCTTTCTGAACCTCTGCCATGGCGTGGCTACTAAAGCTCGCTTATTGCAAGAGAAGGAAACAAATCGCCGCATAAAGTACTTACGTTACGTGCTTTCACAATTCTAGAAACTCTCAGCAGCGAAATGGTTGAAGCATGTTCTTGGTGAATTAGCTGAGAATTTGCAGTGTCTTTCAAACATTTCATCCGTTAAGCAGCACTGCGGCAGATCGGTGCTGACAATAGGTGCTCGTTTCAATGCAGAAAACACTCACAGATGTGCCGATTCTTGCTCTATTGTCGGACCGAACATTCAGTTGAGTACATCGCCATCAGCTCTTCACAAGTATGACCGCAACTCAATGATGTATACACACTTGTAGATTATGTGGCCACACCTGTTCCTCTATGTCACACTACCCTCACACTTGTGCCGCCGCCGCCGTCATGAATAAGTTAACGGCCTAAGTACCAGGCTGTGCTACGTGGCTGCAATGGTTTTCCCCTTGGTAGGCAAACTAGGATAGAGAACCCTAGTAGCAACTGAACATAGCCTTGTACGAATCATGGAAGGTAACCCTATTCGAAACAAGCAAGCAGTGTTGTTTTGCTGCAAGAGTTCGCTCTCCCGTTAATACTTCTAAAGGGGATAAAACCTTTGTGACAGGGTCGCACATCCTGGTAGCGTTGAGGTTTAGGCCTTTCAGGAGTATATTCGGGGGGTCCTTTCCTTGCCACAATGAATAGGTATATATGAGTATCACTCACCAAGGGCTGTTCCGAGTGTATTTTCCGCCGTGGCGTTGTAACTGGCGGCAGTTCATGCCGACGATGTTAGCTTGTAGAGTTAGGTAGGTAGGCATATCCTCTATACTACCTACTTCCCCTTCTGCTCCGCGAGGTGGGCTGCCTAATGGTGGTAAGCGATCTCATGGGACTCCTACCTCGTCTCGTGTGGGGGCCGCGGAAGAGATCGTTCACACGGGTGTCTCTTTCTTCTGTTTTCTTCTCTTTTCGTTTTTCGTCTCTTGGCCCTATGCTGCATGGCTGAGCGAATTCATTCGATCAGCCCTGCCCTGGGGATTGAAAATGCTTTTTGCGCCTTTTTTTCCTCTCAGTGCGCATATAATTGAGACATTCCAACAGAAAAGCCGAGAAGAAAATCACTGCTAATTTTGCCCGAGGTGGGTATATTGTTTGCGGCGCTGGTAAGTCCTTTTCGAATACTACTGCATACGGTTTAGGCCCGGGGCTCCCAACCAGAGGTGCTATCGCTCAGGGGAGCGGGAGGGGGGGATGGGGGGGTTGCAAAATGACATTTTTGGCGGCGCGGAATCTTGTTCCATTTCTATATCATTCAAATATTATCTCGATCCGGTTGCACAAAAAATACTATGCATGTCATGTGTCGTCTTCATATCGGTTATGGATTTGGTAGGGGGTGCGGTAACGTATTAAGGCTTTTCCAGGGGCTCGAGGCACAGAAAGGCTGGGGACCACTTGTTTTGGCCTGAACTTCTGCAGTGATATTTCGCTAAATTCACATTTTGTGGTACTGCTACTGCCTGAAATGGTGCTAATATATGTCAACCTTGCTGGGTTTGAATCATTTGAGTAGCTTTCTAAAGCCACAAACCTCCCGGAGCTCATAACACTGTTAACCCTTCTCGCTGTTGCTGTTGCTGCTATCTTTGTATGAGAATTTGCGCTGCTAGCTCGGTGTCTCCCGTTACCTTTATTGACTTATCCCTTCGCTGATGGCAATAACTCTCGATTTCGCCATCAACTTTTATTTGTATCAAAGGCTGCGGGCAGTTTCCACCCTGGCAAATTCGGACGGTAATTCCAGGCAACAGCACCAACTTTTTCCTAACTTCCGTTTATATTTTGCAGCAAGCAGGTACACTGTAGCGCTTTCCCTGTCATCATCCTTCACTAAATTTCCGTTGCTTGTATCGGCTCCCTGCTCTTTCATTCGTCGTGAAGCGCTCGCCTCATCGTTTTTACTTTTCGTCGGTGTGCAGTTTTTCGTGTGACTCTGCCGCTGTCACAAGTGCATACAATCCGCACGTCGCCTTTTTTTATTGCAGCTGCATCCAAGATTGCCGTTTTTGAGTTACGCTCCGCACTCCCCCGCTCTGTTTTCTTGATCCCGTGCGTGACAGACCGATCGGTCCGTTGCTTGCAGCGTGGGTCTCAAATGAGGCGACATGTTGTTGAAGCTTCCCCTTCTTGCAGGAAATTTTCCGCCGGTAAATAAAGGTAATGCGCTCTCATAAAACGGTGGTAGAGTTTCACGCTGTCGTATCCATGTTACCGACAATTATTAGAGGCGTGTTGCGATCAGAATTTAACTCTTTCGCTACGGAAACTTTGCTTTTTTTATGAGGTTCTAAAAGAAGCTCCTAGAAGACACAATCATTGTAGTCACTTTAGCTCTCCTACAGTTCAGTTGATTCATAAAGAAAATACTATCACTGACTTCAGACGGGTTCTTAAATATGTTGTCAAACTTTCCAGAGCAGGAAACAACGCACCGGTTTTAATAATGAAAATTTTGATGCGGGACGTGCACGTACCGTCAGTATCGAAAGGGTTAAGGTTACCGCACTTGTTGAAGGCTGCGGCAACCTGAAAAACGTGTTCCGCCACCCGAGCCGAAGTATGTGAAGTTACTTTGCATGTGAGCAATTACCAATTGCGATAGGAATGTGAACGGTGGTACCAGTGGTGTAGCGCAGGTCACAGTGGGGTTGCCATTGCAAAATTCCTCTCGTGATCTCGTTTTCGTGCAAGAGAAGTACGGTAACGAATGTAACTATTTTCGGTACTAACTTAGCAACGGCTGGCAATTGTTGGAATGTAGCTATGCAGTCTTTTATTGCTTTCTTATTGTATCTGCAGAGAAGTACCGTGTGTTAGTTTCAATGGGTACTACCCATTATACCCTGTAAAAATAATTGGAACACTAAAGATGCCGCAATGAAAAAAAAAAAGGTTGTAGGTACCTACCATTAAGGGGAGCCGCACTGTGACTCGAAGGCGTCGATTCTAGATTAGGTTTAGCGTAATTTTGGTATCTCATAGGAAGTTATTAGGAACAACGATGATTCACTGGTTTTGAACTTGCTCCGCGGTGATGCTCATTGTCTTGAGAATGTTTCTGGCCTTCTTTATTTATTGGCATAATTACTTCCGCCAAGGAATTTACATTGTTGTCGAATTTGTCTGTCTGTCACCAAGATACCCCAAAAAGTTTTGGACGGATCTTGACTAAATTTACAGTTATTGTTCGTTATCTTGGAGGAACAGATGATTAACTTTTGGTGCAGATTTGTTCAACCGTTTGTTTGCTGATCTGCCCCTTTTTTTCTCTGTAGCAACCTCAGAAAGTTATGGACCGATCTTTATGAAACTAAAATTTCATATTTCATGTAAAATTTGGGGTTATTTACTAAGAGCAAGTGTCCAAATTTTTGTGTTGGTCTGTTTGTTCGTTTCTTTGTCTCGATTTGAATTTACCGTATGTCATCAGTAACTGTTGAACATCACTTCAAAAGTTACAAACGGATCTTCAAGAAAATTACAGAAGCTGTTATAAGTGTGAAGAGGCACATTTGACTAATTTTTAGTCATGATTATGAAGAAATAAAAATTTCAGGACCAATTTAAATTTTCCGTTAATATTGCCTCGCTTGACGTAGTGCGTGAGGCTAGAGTGAGCTTTGTGATTGAAAAGTTCTATCTCTTAGTTCAGTGCCATTGTAGTTATACAAAACTGGTCAAGCCCTCCCACAGCTCCTTGTTGAGATGAAACTTCTGCTAACTTTCCTTGAGATCTTCATCTTTTTATCATTCGTAGTCAGGGTTGGCAAAATCCATTTTTTTATACTTATATTGTTTTTTTTTTTTTCAAGTTCTAGGAATTTTATTCAACATTTAAAGGGTTTTCTACTTTGTAAACATGTAGTTAGCTAATCATTATCAATCTGAGTCGCTTCATTTTAAGTTACTGTTGTAGAAGAATGACTAAGACAAGGGGTTAAGAAAAATTTGTTAAAGAAGTACCTGTATTTGCTATGGCTACGTTTAATATCCAAACTGCAGAGAAGCTATCAGTTATAATTATCGCAATATAAAATCCTTTGAAAAACTTGAACACTTTAAATTACAAATACAATTTGACACATTTAGGTAGCTACTACAGCTATTTAAAAACAGAGTAATGGACTGAAGAAAGCGAAATAGCTATCAAATCCTTTGAAATAACTCAGAAACACTTCGAGATACAAAGAAAACTCGATAGAAATGACTACTTTCTTGCTAATTAAAAGCAAAGTATTGAACTGCCTACGTCCTTCTCATGAGCTCACTAGCTATCTAATAGCAACTATAACTACTACTCCTAATTTTCAGTAGCTTCTAGCTTACCAGAATATAATTAGACATACATCTCTGATATGAAATAACGCAAAATTCAATGAGTTATTGGTTTTTAAGAAACATCAACAATAGTTGACCCTAACTGTCAAACGGACACCTAAATAGAAACTCATTAACTCATCCATTCAGTTGAGTGACTAAAATTTGATGCTTTCTAGAAGTAAAACTTTATCCTTCAGTGTTTGTGAATAAAAAAAAAAACAAAAAATAACACAAAAAACATGGTATTTTTGGTTGGTTTAAACCATGTTTTTTTAGTTTGGTGTACACCAGCCAACCCTGTTCGTAGTTGATATCCATCTCGTAAAAGCGTTTGTCCAGCAGCATAAGATGAACTGTATTCCTCCTACTCGTCTCAAGAGTCTCGCCAGTACCGGTACCTCTGACAAGATGCTACGCTGAACAGTGCTTCGGTGTGTTATGCAAGAAAGATTTTGAGGTTTATTTTCTATATGGTATTAGAGTGTTACCGAAAATTTCTTTACGAACCGAAATTGCTGTTCAAGTTTCATTATTAGCTGTTTTATTCACAGTTGGCGTATCAATTGCATTCAAGTATATCAGTCCGATTATACTCTTGATCTCTGTTGCCGGGTATCCGTAGAGACTGTAATATTATGATATTGTTGCCACTTTCCCCTTCTATTCTAGAATGTTGCCATTGTTATGCCGGGGCCACGTTGTGCAGTATCACGCACCACTTAATGCTAGGTTGTTCGGCTCGTGCGTCATCCTGATACATCTTTAAAGTTGGCACTCGGCAGCATAGATACGGTAGCATGAACGACGTGCAAGCTGTGCATCCTCGCATCAACTTGTGCGTGCGTTTGAATAGTGTGGTTCTGACGTAAACCATGAAGTCCTACATATAGCGTTCCGAGGACGCGCATGCCAGTGGATACTGTCCTCGTTAGATATCAGTTGCTATATCGGAGATATTTACACGGACAGTGAGCTGCGGTCCTGCGCTGCTAGCAGCGGTTGACTGCAGGCCGTGGGGCCCGTTCCTTGCATCATTACTGTTCACTGTTTTTGCTCAATTCCCATGGGCGGTTGCGCTGTTCCTGATCCGCCTCATATGACTGCTTTTCTATGATCTCGTGCTCTGACGCCCTTACAGAGTACCTAGGCTACTTCTCGAGCCTGAGAGCCTCGTGGCGCTCCTACCTTTCATTTTGCGTGGTTGATATCCATCCATCCTTTACAGTTTTACCCATCATTAAAACAACAAAAAAAAATTCTGGTTCTGTTTGGGTTTCGTTTGGTCCCTAGAATCACCGTGTGAAGACAGGATGGTATCTAAAATATTGTTCAGCGTCAGAATTTAGTCATACAGCCACGCTCTTCATTGTACATGTTTAACTTAGTACAAAGCTAGCTTTATATTGTCACATTCGCCACTATCCGTCCTTCCGTGGGTGTAGTGTCCTGGCAGCATTTGCCACCATCCGTCCTCCCGTGGGTGCCGTGTCCTGGCAGCATTGTCCACCATCCGTCCTTCCGTGGGTGTCGTGTCCAGGCAGCATTTGCCACCATTCGTCCTCCCGTGGGTGCCGTGTCCTGGCAGCATTTGCCACCATCCGTCCTCCCGTGGGTGCCGTGTCCTGGCAGCATTTGCCACCATCCGTCCTCCCGTGGGTGCCGTGTCCTGGCAGCATTTGGCACCATCCGTCCTCCCGTGGGTGCCGTGTCCTGGCAGCATTTGCCACCATCCGTCCTCACGTGGGTGCCGTGTCCTGGCAGCATTTGTCGATATCGCTGGTCGAGAGGGCTGACGTGATCAGCTATCTAAGGGAAGGATTAATGAGCAGTCATTGAGCGACGGCTCCCGAGACCTCCTTCACTCTCACTGGCCTGATTCGCAGTGGCGCGCTTCATGATGCCTTCGCGCTACCGGCGAGAGATTAACTTGTTTCTCGTTGCCGATCCGTGTTCCATTATATGCTATTGAGGTTGAGTCCATCTCAAACGTAAGCGGTGTCTAGAGTCAGCGTCTGACACTCGATCCATTGTTGTGATTCAAATGCTCGGTTTTGAAGTTTTCGAAAAGTTGAAAGTTAATCCAAATAAATGATCTCGTCAGTGTGGGCGAACTGAGGACCTCTTATGTTGAAAGCTTTGGGGTGCGTTTCGTAATGAAATGTTAACCTCACTATTGTTGTTTGGGAGTATGGAGGGGATCGCCTTTGCAGTTTGGGCGATGTCGTGCTCCGTTTTCTTTCGTTATATGTAAGTTCTTACCTGAATCCTCTTCTGACGTTCGACATTTCCTGTTACGGTCAGTGGCTCCACAGTAAGTTGTTCCTTGCTGCGCACCGCATCCTCCAGCATTGTGGCCGCTTCCGGCCTTAACTGTATAGCTACAGAGTTATGAAGCCCCTTCCTGACACAGGATGTCGGCTGCAACGTCACCACTGACACCCATTGGAAGCATCGCTGCACCTGTACTAAGGCATAGCTACATTGGCGCCGCGGTAACGCGTATGTTGACGTCATTCAAGGGAGGCCAGTACTGACATTTGCCGCTCTCTAAACGAGCTTTGCGCTTCTATGAATTTTGCTTAATCGCATTTATAATGACGTCATCGTAAGGAAGCAGTCACTCGACCTCACCAATGTTGGTCCTGGTGGCGATGGCAGTGATATTATTGAAGGAAGATAATCACCAGCGGCTCGGCAGATATATCTGTTTTTTTTTTTGCAGTAGATGCAGCTAGTACACCCTCACAGAACTCTTCAGTTTTTTTTACCGTACTGTGTCAAATACCTACGTTACCCCGGGACAGTTATATTTTCTATTCTAAGAGAGATCGTATAGCGTGAAGTATCTCATACTACTGCTAAGTTCTACAGTTGATCTACGCAACATGTTTGTGGTTGAAGACAGGGCTTTGTAGTCTGATAGATAAAACCCGACTCAGACTTCTGGGTTAAGCCAGTTTGCGGCTCCTTGGACCTCAAAAATGTCCGGCTCCTGGGGTAACTAGTTTCTGACTCCGACTCCTCGGACCCCTAAGATGTCCGGCTCCTAAGGTACCTATCTATTTGTAACTCCGACTTTTGGCCCCCAAAATATGTCCAGCTCCTGGAGTAGCTTGTTTCTAAATCCGATCCCTGGTCCCCAAAACTGTGCGAATCACATTAGTTTGAAGGTTCTTTGTTTGTGGTGGCAGGTGTAGCGCCTTCACCGAGGGTGGCCCATGCCGAACTCTCTGCACAGGCCAGCGTCCCGGTGGGCTGGTGGAGGCCTGCGTGGCCCGCGCCACCGTACGGCGGTTACTGTACAGCGTCCGTAAGCTCGCTCACGCGCGTGCAATCACGCGTGGGAGCCGCCGCTTGTCGCCGGCTCCGCCGCTCGCCGTGCTTCCGCCGCGTTAAATATTCTCCGAGCGGCCGCGACTCATCCGCTGGCGGCTCCAGCTTCTACCTACACCCAGTGGTGGGCACTTGCGACCCAGCCACAGGCGCAAAAAAAGGCATCGTGCTATGATTTCATTCTATCTGCAGACAATTTTTTTTCCTTGGGAGGAGGTCTATTTTAGGCCAAGTTTGTTCACTTCTGCCCCTGAAGCCTAACTATATGATAACTTTTGTGTTTTGGAATATGATGAATGTAATCCACCGCTAAAGGTAAAGTCAACTTAGACCACACCCTCACCTGAGAAACCCACATGCACTGGTTCGTGCTGCGGATATAGGCCCACTGGCCCCAGAGCAGTAAGTGCAGGCGCAGTCTACCACGGGTCACCAAGAACTATGGCGCCAAATTTGACGGAAGGAACAAATGACACCCCCTCATCTCTGAGAAAGGCAAGTTCCACCATGGCGCAATGCATGCACACAACTGCCGAGTCAGCACAACTAGATCAGCAAAGAGCTCGCGTGTCTGGGTTGGCCTCGAACGTGCGAGCGATACAAGGTGTTACAGCTGCGAACGTAAGCATGCTGCTGCCGTGGCGGCACTGGCTCATTTGTTCTCAGGCAAAAACTGTTTGACTTTTTTTTTGCCGAGGTAAACATGTATCATTACACATAAAGCTTTCCTACGAGAGCGTGTTTAACCCTGTAAATAATCATCAAGTAACGTTTCTACTAAACAAAGGTACTTCGTGTATTTTCCTGAAAAATTCGTACCTCCCGTGAGATATCTCGTGTGAACCGTGACTTAGAGTGTCGTGTTGATCTACTAAGGTTCGTTCTCCTATAGTATAGCTACGGGAGCAAGAGTCTAGCGATGGGTCGCATATTCGCATCCGAAGAACATCCCCACCTTATTTGATATCCGCGTATGCCAATATGGTAATATCAGCAATCGCATCCGCGGATGTCAGAACTGTAAAGTCCGCAGCAAAGGAGGCGTTAATGCGCAGGTTTATCACTGGACACTAAGCTCCGCCATAGTGCTGAAAACTGCAAAATCTCATTTGGATTTGTGGTGGGGCGCATATTCGCATCCGCAACCACGGAACATCTGCACCTTTTTTGACATCCGCAGTTGCATCCGTGGATGTCAAGACGGCAACATCTGCAATTGCATCCGCATCCGCGGATGTCCAAAAAAATTACTTCTGACCCATCACTGCATGAGTCCTTGTAGCGAGGTAACACGGCCTGAGTAAAATCGGGTTGGTGTAGACAGCATGACTGGTATTTTTAGTTTGAGCTGTCTACTTTCCAAACGATATTTTGGCGGAATAAACTGAAAGTGAAAACATCGATACTTTTGGCACACAGTATTAAAAAAATGCGCCTGTCACGTGCTTAGCAATCTCAGTGTAAATGGACACATATTTTGCCGGTAAGGCTCAGCTGTCAGTGAATATTTATAGGATGGCTGGCGAGCTGAAATTCACGGGATCTCCTTCAAGTGCTCAGTGCCACACTTTTCGGTTCCGTTGGCTTCAGGCTTCCTTGTTTGTTTTGCGTAAGGACCTGACTAGTGTCTGACTTCTGTAAATACGTGGATACCGGTATGCTGTTGGTTTCGTCATCTTTAATGATTTGAACCATAATTTCTCTCGTTCTGCTATCATTGTGGCTGTTGTGTTTTCAAGTATACACCCGGTGCAATCTGCTCCGTGGTACTACGCTTGCCGTTAGTATTTGGCGCAACTACGTGTTTTCAGAGGTGAAAAAGCATTTTCATTGTCGAATTTTGCGCTCTGTTGTTGATACCAAATGCTCTGAGTATTGCGTTCGCATGCTCTGTGTACCCGAGGTCGCTTCCCCACCATGTAGGCGAACGCCTGCGGGAGTGGGCATCCTGGCGTTCGCCCCCCAATACCAGTGTATGTACTGACTCTAACCGGTAATGGGGACGGCGGCCAAGAAGTTGCAGTTGTCTCTTGAGCCTTCCGTCTCCGATGCCATAGCTCTAAAACTCAGTGGCTGACTGCAGCCGTGCTCTCCTCAGGAGCCTAGCAGGAGTCTCATTTCAGCACGTACTAGCTCATGTGGATTTCCCAGTCGGGGCGTCCGGTCAAGTTGACTGTACAGCTCGTTTTATGTCATCTTTACTACCAGAGTGGTTGTACAAAAAGTAGGTAGGTACCTCACTGGTCTGTGGAAAAAAGCCATCCGGCACAATTCTATATTCTATAAATAATTATCTAAACGCCTGTAATTTCTATGACTTGTTAGTAATAGCATTAATGAAGCCTGCTCAAATTAGACCTGCCACGCATGGCTGGCGCTGCTAGCGGTTTTCGTGTTACCGAAACGCTACCGTCATCCCGCTCATCCGACCACGGGGCCTCGAAATTGCCGCATTTCTCCCACTAATGCAGTCAGGATCTGCCGCCAGAATTATTGCTGCGAGCACGCACTGTGAAGCTGCGTACGTCCCCGGCACTTACGGGAAACCGTTTGAATGATTTCCTCTGACTTTATTGTGGCTCTGCTGGGCCACGTCGCCAGTTGAGAAATTGAAACCTGTTGGTTGGTATGTTTTCGAATAACAGAAACTCACTATTTAGTCCTAGCTTAGGGGCAGGGGGTGTCTGTGTACATTTCTCTATTACAGCTAGCCGATACCATGTATTTTTCTATTCCATATGATATTAAAAAAAACTTGGGTAGAACTTTCACATCTGGTACATTTTTGAGGAGGGGTATCGATTGTGAACCGATTGTTCTGAAACTTCCTCAGAATATGCATTTTTGAAAATGACCCTCATTTTGCTCCCACAAGTTTTTGATTTAGGCCTTAGTTTTTGAGATAATGGGAAATTTATGCCTATAAATATTCGGTAGACTATATTTCATACCTATAGATTTTTCGGACAGTTCAAAAGAATAGAACCCACTGAGTTTTCATGCTCTGTGGTTTTGTTAGGATTTTTTCAAGGATTCCAAAACTGTCATTTCCAAGGATTCCAAAACTGTCATTTCTTTCAACATGAAAACTCAATGAATTCTATTCTTTGAAATTTTCAATACGGTATATACAGTACTATCGAAAACTAAGGGACAAATTTTCAAAACGGCATAAATTTTTTTTTCTTACCATGCCAGGTACTTCTTCTTCTTCTGCGCACTATTACCCAGTAACATGTTGATTATTGTGTTAAAATTTGAGACACGTATGAAGGATAATAAGAAAGTTATGAACGAAAAGCTTTTCTCATGAAATTTATAACGTGCAAAGCTAAGCAACAAACTAGAAAAAAATGCATTTAACTCAATTTTTTGCTAGAAATATTTAGCAAAATGGTGGTGAACTATCAATATTTAATAATAATAATTAACTTTTATTAAGAACACAATGGGTTCACAAAATATGCTTACAAGCTTACAAGTACAAACAGAGTAGCCAAAATTCAACCTAGTAATTAGGCCCAGTCACAAANTACACTCAGCCTACACCTGCAGACACGAATGGCATTGAGCAGCTCAATTTCAGCCAGGAGAGAGAAAGAACTCTTGACTGCATTGGGACAGAGAATTTAACAGATTATCCTTGTACAGTATGATTGAGATATTTGTCAAGTAGTCCCTTGCTTTCGCTTACTACAGCTGCACATCGTCGACTACATGACCGAATAGGAATCAGACAATCTTCAACAGTAATTCGCCCATTCCTCTTGAAGTTTCATCCAAAGATCTTTCGTATTGATAGGGTTTCTTGTCATAATTTTCACCCCTAGTGTTTTCCAAAGATTCTCGATTGGATCTAGGTCAGGAGTTTGTGGTGGCCAATCCATAATTTGGAAATCTTGCTGCTCAAGGTAACTCATGACTGTCTTTAACTTGTGGCAGGGGGCATTGTCTTACATGAAGATAGGGCTGGGGACACCTGAGTTTACAATATTAGGCACGACAATACCTTCCAACAGATTTTTATACACCTGAGCATTCACACGGGTTTGCAAACGAACGAGAGGCGATGTCCCTTGACTAGAGAACATACCGAAAACCATCATGCTCCTGCCGCCAAACTTCACAGTCTTCTTAGTACTAGATTTTACGCTTAATTTCTCACCTTCAAGTCTCCTAACAAAGTTGTTACCGTCATTACCAAACAAATTGAACTTGCTTCCATCACTGAAAAACACTCTAGCCCAATTTTCATGGGACCAGTTAACATGCTTGTTCGGGAACTCTAATCTCTTTTTCTTGTTCTTGGCACTCACAAGCGGTTTCTTCTATGGAGTCTTGCAAAGAACCCTATTTCTTGAAGGCGCCGAAAAACTGTCTGAGGTGAGACGTTCATACATGTTGTACGATTCATTTCCCAACTTATCGCAGCTGAGGACTTAGAACGATCCTTTAATGACGTACGCTGGATTACTCTGTCCTCTCTAACTGACGTTTAACGGGGCCTGCCGGCTTTTTCAGGGGCACCAATGCAGCTGGTTTCATCGTACTTCACAATTCTGCCCGCAACACTTTTCGAACGGTTTACCTTCTCAGAAATTTCTCTAATAGTGTCATTATTCTTGTGCTACTTGATGATATCTTGTCGCAGGATAGCCTATAATCAACTTTCTGACGTGGTGTCATCATGTAACGAACAGCAATGTTTACAAATGGCAGTGTCAAACTTTTTCTTCGATGTGAATAAAGAAATACGGACTGAATAAGAAATTAACTAAATTTTTCTTTTTTGTCCCTTAGTTTTGGACGTTATAAATTTCAAGAGAAAAGCTTTTCGTTCATATCTTTTTATTAACCTTCATACATGTCTCAAATTTTAACACAATAATCATCTTACTGGCTAACAGTGTGCAGCAGGAGAAGTACCTGGCATGGTTAGAAAAAAGTTATACCGTTTTGAAAATTTGTCCCTTAGTTTTGGACGGTACTGTATACCTATATTTATCACATTATCTCAAAAACTAAGGCCTAAATCAAAGAAAGTTGTAGAAACAAAATGTGTTACTTTTTTTCAAAAATACGGTACTATTCTGAGCAAGTTTCTGAACAATCTGTCCACAATCGATCAATTTAAGCCTCCCCCCCCCTGTCCCCCTCCAAAATAAACCAGATGCGAAAGTTTACCCAACTTTTTTTTTTACCTCCGCCAAGGAGGTTATGCTTTAGTCGAATTTGTCTGTCGTTCTGTCTGCCTATTATTCTGTCTGTTTGCCATAAGATAACTTTAAAAGTTATGGACGGCTTTGGATAAAATTTACAGGGATTGTTGTCTGCCTTATTTTTGTTCATGCCACAACTCAAAAAGTTATGAACGAATTTTCATGAAATTTACATGGGTTGTTAGTAATGTTGGAAGATATAAATGATTAAACAAAATTTGATGCAGATCGGTTGGTTGGTTTGTATGTTTGACTTATGCTTTTCATAATGTTTGTTAGCAGCATAACTCAAGAAGTTATGAGCGGATATTCAAGAAAATTGCAGAAAGTGTTGATACCATCAAAAAGCACAAATGAGTAGATTGTTGAGTTGATGCAAAGAAAATCATGGTTTCAGAGCCAATTTGAATTCTTCGTTAGGTTTGCCTTGTTTGTCGGGGATATGCGCTCTCAGAATGCTCTAGTTTATAATCTACTATATAATAATTCACGTTGTGTTTTTATTTATTTATTTATTTATTTATTTATATATTTATATCTTTCCTGTCACGCTCTATGGGAATAAGATAGGAGAAAATTCAGATTTCATTCAAATGGCG
>LQNS02278089.1:2524303-2541110 GCA_001587735.2 Parhyale hawaiensis | reverse complement strand
CTCCATTCCTCTACATTCTACTAACATAATGGCAATAGCTCATAGAGGATCGGGGTGTAAATCCCGGTGTCTTTTTGTGAATGGGCCTTTTGGTTCGTCTACTGCCGCCTATCTAATCTAATCTAATTGGTTTTCTCGTGAAGAAGCATAGATGCACTACAACAAATATGTAGCAGTTTATAATTGAATGTTGCTTTGCAAGCATAATTCTCTGCTGAGTTTTGTAAACGATGCGAAGCTCTCGCTGAGCGAAGCAGTTGTTTTTGTCACAGATGGTATTCCTTGACCCGAGATGAAGTCATTACCTTGACAATTTCTTGCTCGTTTCTGCGATGTTCCTCTTTATTTATAAAGGGTTCTCTCTACTTCTCCATGTAGTTGCTGTTTACAGTAACTTGACAATGCCGTTCTGACCCACAGTACATGTCGCTGTCACACGCTGGCGAGCTGCGCAGGGAGGACGTGTGTGCCGAGGTGTCCAGGGAGAGGCGCATCCGTATGGCCAAGTGTCGGGGCAAGAAAGGCAGTCAGGAGTGGGTCATGACCAAGGTGGGCTCTCATCCTTTCATTTCCAGTTGTTGCACATAATGTGTGGTGGTCTTATATTTTTTCTTGACCTAGTGTACGTTCTCTCTTCGGCCACCGTCACACCAGTGCAACATGCGACGTGCCACTCAACAAGTTTGTTGAACGTAAAGACATAACGTAGGGTACAGCAACCTACTGTCCCACCGATACAACACAGATCGCGCGACACATCGTGCATTGCTGTCGGCCGCAGGGAACGTGTCTACAGTTAAATCGATATCGCGTTGCATTGGTGTAGCCGTGGCCTTCTTGCTCTTTTGCGACAAAGTGTGTTGGGTTGAGGTTGTGGAGACAGAGTCAACTAACTACCTTGGTTTTCTCAAGGTTGTTACGGACTTTGCCTAATATCCGTTCAATTCCTGTCATTAAATCTTGTCTGAGGCATTCCCTCTAACATTTCTAATGAAAGTCCAGATGAGTTACTGATGGTGCCTATGGTCCTACAGAGTGGCCATCTGCTGCACCAGGAGACCAACCTGTGCCTGGACACGGGCGGCCAGTCCTCCATGGCTTTCGCTGTAGCGTCCGAGTGCAAGGCTGTGTCCTCGCAACAGTGGTGGTTTGAGCACTACAATCTGGTGCGGTGATGATGTCAGCAACAGTGCGGTGATGGAGTCAGCAACAGTATGGTGATGTCAGCAGCAGTGCGGTGATGGAGTCAGCAACAGTGCGTCACGGTGTCGTCTGCCTCAGCGATGACTGCACCAGTAAATTCCTGTGGCGACGAAGTATCCATCAAACCGTTGAGGCGATGATGACGTTAGTTCACTCCAGCGGGTTCTACTGCAATTTTCTTGCCATCTATTTCAAGGAATGTCTGTTTATTGCATGGACGTTTGTTTCTTGTCGGTGCTGTCACTGTTGTTGGTTCTGAAGGTGCATGCATGAAGTCACATTCGCCATGGCATGACTTGAATGGTGGTGTGTCCCCCATCTCGTCTTGGCAGTAACTGCATACTAAGTCAAGCTAAGTACGTTACGTCTAATGTTGGTGATTGCCTGGCAGAAAATTTCAATGTAATGATTAGTGATCGTTGCGCCATCTACTATCTGTTCTCATAAGCAGTGTTATGATGACTGAAACATTATCGTCCGTTGCGTTGTTATTTTAACTCATGCAAATTCTCTTCGCAGCTCAGTGGCACGCGTAGAGGACCTTTCAGAGAACAACGCTACTCCTACAAGAAACCAGATCTTAGATCTCAATTTAGGTGGTTCAGGGTTAATTCCTCAGTTACAATTCGTGTGTGAACATGCACTAGTCTTGCTCCAATTATCGTGGTCGTTTGACCTCCTCAAGTTACGGATGTGCGTCATTCTTCGAGTCTCCAGGAACTACTGAACTCGCAACTTTTGAGGATCAACCCAGATTTCAGCAAACATTTTATTTTTTAACCTATTGTTCTGAAATTTGCACAATATATGTAATTTGAAAAAGAAACACATTTTGCTCCTACAACTTTTTTGATTTAGGCTTTATTTTTTGAGGTAATGGGAAATATATGCATACATATATTTTTTGAAATTTCAATAGAATAGAAGTCAACGAATTTTCATGCTAGGAAAAAAAAAATTTTGGAATCCTTGTATTTCGTTTTCTTTTGATGTGCAATTTTTGATCGCTAAATGAAATATACTGAAATAAGCAAAATTTTATAATTTGATGAACTTTGATGAAAAAAATAAAAGTGCAAAAATGGAAAATCAGGCTGTGTAGTTTTGTTAGAAATGTTTCAAGGATTCCTAAACTGCCTTTGTTTTTTCCTAGCATGAAAACTAATGACTTCTATTCTTTTTAGGTAGAAAAATCACATTTTACACGATAGGCAAAAATATATGTATATGTATTAATATTCATAAATTTCCCATTATCTCAAAAACTAAGGCCTAAGTCAAACCAGTTGTATGAACAAAATGTGTTTCTTTTGCAAAAATGCATATACTGTGCAAATTATAGAACAATCGGTCCAAAATTGATAATTTTGACCCACTATGTCCCTTTTGGGGGCATGGTGGGGGCCCCCTTTTTGGGGGTTACAAAAACCGTAACGCCATAATTATCTGGGACACACTTTCCCTCTACCTAAAGACTCTTTTTCAGCAATAAAATATTCATAATTTTGACCAAAATAGCTGGGTTGATTCTCTTAATGAGCGAGAACCCGCATGGGAGGTGAAGCATCTGTTTTGTCGCGGTATTGAAGCATTATATTTTTTGTTACGTCGTCAATCTAGCTCAAATCAGAGACAAAGCATATGTTTCATAACGGTATTATAAGTATTTTATTTATGCTCGCTTAACAGCAGCTGGTTGCATAAATGTGAATAGTCAAATTTTTTATAGACAACTGAATCCTGGTGAGAAGTTGGGAGCATATATCCGAACCGGCCTCCTCTTGCCCAGGCCAGAGCTGCACTGAGACGCTAGCTACGGAGCTGCCCTCAGCGTTGTGATAAAGTTACAGTTGTTGTTGTCGTGTTCAGCCGTCCTTAGGCCTGGAACTTGAGCCCGTTCCAGACGAAGGCAGCATTACGCAGCACTGCCAGTGAACTCTTATTGTGCTCACACTAGCGCAGTTAACGCTGGTACCGCTAGCAGCCGACCCGCCTGTGCTGGGTTGCATGTACCCCGCTGCACTACTGTCCCTTCTCAGCGTTCGAATGTCTGTCTTGTTGTCTGTTTAATCGACGAGACAGTGCACAACTTAGTTCTTATTCGCCCCCTTCAGAAAGCTCTACGAATGCTGACTTGACTGCTACCTAACGTGTTAACAGACGTCGTAGTGCACACACAGTTGTGTTTAAATGGACGAGACGAGACATTCGCACGCTGTGCAGTGAAAACATTGGACAAAAAGACGACTATCGTCTGCAGAAGGCGTAACGGCGTAAGTTGCGCCTCAATTACAACCTCGTGGCCGGTGGCTCGTCCCTCTGCATTTCGTCTCTACTCCTCATTCTCTGCTTATTCGTCTAGCCCGAGCAACGGCAACAATAAGGGCTGAATTATTTTATACAATGAAATGTACGTGCTCACTGACCGAATGTTTCCTAATTTACGCCAGCAGTAACTAGGTATTAGTTTTGACTCAGTGCTGGGTTCTTGACGAATTTGCAGTACGTATGAAAAACGCGGTGAGTAGCCAGTTCCCGAAAGCTAAATATCTCCTATTACTGCCCTCAAGCTTACATTGCCCGAGCGATGGTGGGAAAATCCGCCTGCTGTAGGTGGATTCGACCTCACGCCCGCCACATGCCACAAGTTCACTCCAAGTATCACTCAGCTATGGAGAGACTGTATCATAGTGTTATTCATCCACTGTGGGGGTTCCACGATTCTCTAGACCTACGTACTACGTGCCCCTTCCTTTTTGCGACGTGGTGTAGCCCGTCGTTGCCCGTGTTTCGTGCTAAAAAATTCATGATAATTGGTATTACAATTATGTATTACCGGAGTTTATTAGGTGAAACAGACGGCTAGTGCGAGTGTTAGCTAGTTGCCGTTAAAATTTACTGATAGAATTTTCTTTTTTATGCTAACTTTTTGTATTAATTCGATCTAATCACTGATTGTGGTATTCTTGAGTATTATTTGGTAATGTTTTTCATTATTTTAGCTCCTTTGTCGTGTTCGGTTATTCGACTTAAAATTCCTGCAGCTATTTAGCGTGTTTCAAGTTTGCCCGTGTTAGTTTCGCCGGTAGTTCGTAATTGCCTCGTATTTAAAAGTATTATGTGGTTATTTTTTCGTCTTAGCTCTCCGTCTGGTGGACTTCCATCGCCTGTAATTTTTTTTTAAACTATAGATCATTTGAAGTTTCAGAAGACTCAGCAGGGATTACTTATCTCCTTCAAACGAATGCATGTGTTTTTTATGGATTGTTTACACTGGAGATCACTTACCTCCTCTGGCAGCAGGGAATGTTACTTAATATTGTGTGATTTTTTATTAAACTTAGTTTTTGTACTTTCTGTGAGGTGTAACTTCACTTCTCACTTTTTCTTCTTCTGTTTTTTCTTCTTTTATTATAATCCCCTTTGCGGTGACTATCCTCCTGCGTTGTTGCTGTTTGCTTTCGCGTTATTTATTTGTTGGGTGATTTTCTTTTATGTTTCCATATCTTTGAAGTCCACGGCAGAGTCTGGAAAATGCTCACGCCTTGCCAGCTACTTTTCCCTATATTTGTAGTCTTTAATAGTCGGTCGCATGGGATTAAGCTCTGGGCTTGGATTTAATTACGCTGGAGATGACCGAGAGGGCTGAAACCCAATGCTGCTCCTCCGTCTCAAGCGTACTGGGCGTGCGATTGTCACCTAAAACTCCATCCAAAGTAATTATTCGGTTGGAGGCCTAGAGAAGTTAACGCTAATCGTGTTAGATCGTCTCGATTGCAACGGGTTCATCAGATGAACCCGTAGTAATACTCATTTTATATGAATTTATTTATATATGTATATGCAGTTTCACTTGGCTTACGTATACGCAGCGAGCATTTTGTAAAATGCTGATCAAAGGAACATTTCCCGAAGTTTGTACACGAAGATTTGCGTTTTCATGTGATTGTTAGGCAGACTTTATGCCCGTGGACAAGGGACGGGCAAACCCAAATTAATCATTTATCAACCCCCGGGGTGTGTCGCCATCAGCATTTCTGGGTTACCGGTGCTACACCGGTGACGCAGCCAGTCGCAACCCGTGTCGCAATCATAGCTCAAATGACGACTGCGACACGGGTTACGGTGATGCAGGTCACCGAGCACAAACGTCTATTTTGAATGAAAGGAGCACTAAATTCGTTCAAATACGCAACAAATAAATTCCTTACCTCGGAATAAGTATATCAGATCAATTACGTTTTTGAACTTCCATTTGCAAAATTTTAATTAAAACTGAATTTAAATATCATTAAACTTACTCCGCTCATTGCTAGATGGCGCTCTCACAACCTGTTTTCGGGTTACGATAAGCTTTTTTCAGGGTGCGGTAGCCCGGTTTTGACGTGATAGCGACACACCCCTCTACTCTCGAAACACTGCCAAAAATCACTCAATTAACCATTTACGGCTGACTTGAGTGTGCCTGCAGAATTACACTGCCGACCTCATTTTTCGGCAGTAAATTCCAGAGCCAGCACAGATCAGAGGAATATAACACAGATCAAAAGAATACAACACAGAGCAGGGGGGGATACAACACCAATTGAACTAACGATTCAGGCCCCTCGTTGTCGTGAGGATTGGCCTCAGCCGTAGCTCACGTGTATCTCTAAATATATTTTTTGGGAGAAAAAAATAATGGTTTGCCTTGTCATGGCAGCTATCTTTGAACTTTGTGTTTTCAGGATCAACAAGTGGAAACGTTGAAACGTATTGGTTTTCGTACATGAACACCTTTATCTGTGTCTTGCAGCATTGGGTCTGCTTGCAATCGTTGCAGTCTCGATAGGTTTATGTATGTTGACAGATTAGGTCTACTGTTTGTCTTAACACAAGGTATCACTTTTATGCACCATCTGTGCGACCGACTGGGACTCGTTACAACCAAGGGCATGGTTAGGCGCACCGTCCTCGTGATTTGCTGACGCTCGTGTGTCGACCGAACGGATCTATGACACGGCTATGTGAGCCGACAGAGTGATGCTGTAGGCTTGCTTGAGGGTCCGCCATCATGAAACGCATCGTATGCCGGAGCTACACTGTACAGTTGCACCCTCAACTTATGAACAGGCATTCAGCTGGCACGTTGTTCAACTTTTGAACACTTTCCATGTAATTGATACCAGATACGAGCTGAACATCCGCTCGTCAGTTGTGCGTGCGATTGTACAGTGTGGCCCCGGCATTAGGGTGAATTGACAAAGTTGACAAATAAAATGTCCGCTGTACCAGTGGTGCAGCAATAGAGTGGGAATGTACCCACGACGACGGGCTTCATATCTCATTGCCTGAACGCGGCCAATTCATTCCCTATTGCCCAGTTTAGTGTCGGTGTGCTCAAATTGTAGTGCTGTGTACAATTTTACTTTTGCGCTATGATAATAAATAATGAATTCCATGACAGTAGAGCATCTTACGATATAGCTAGTTACTTTTAAATTATTGTGATACTGAATAGAATATTTTGTGTACTTACCCGGATTGCTATGAGCTCCGAAGTAGACTGAGGAGCGTCTGTCCAACCTGGCCTCCGGGCGGCCTGTTCGTCGGACGGAACTGCTATTGAAGCGGCGCTACCGGCCTCCCTTGGTGACGTCACTTCACCCGTGCCCTGTTGTACGACAATATTAGGCCTTCCTATACCTCGCTCTTACTCAGTACTGGCAGACCAATATTAACCCTCTTTTTAATACCGTTACATATTTGTTGCTCTTCGGATAGTGTTATTCCTACGAGCGAAACAAAATAATTCTTGAAGGCAAAACTTAACATACAAGCACTGCGGGCGTTGTTCTCGGGCTCCTTGTGTACATTTCACTAATAGAGCGAGCCCATGGATATTTGTTACTCACCAACTATTTCGAGTCCTAGCTAATGCTTTTGGTTATAAGATAGTACTACTTAGAAGATAAGAGTGGAACAAATTGACCACTTCATCAGACATATACCGGGACAATTCGGAATAGTATGGAACTTTGGACAAAGTTGTAGGTGAGAGCTGCTTGTGTACGGGCCTTAATATTAACACTGACTATGCAAGTCCTGCCTTAACTTCACTGCCGTACTCAAATAGCAAGTCGGCTGCTGCTACTGAAGTTGCAACGTCATGGTATTTTATTCCTGTCCTAGGCCGTGAAGCTTAACTTTCTTAATTAGAATTTAACCAGTTGCGTGTACTTCTCCGTGATTATAATTTGTTGGTTTATTATTAGCTACTTAATTCGGTGTTTAGACTTTGGTCGTAAAAATTATGTAGTGTTTAATGTTAACGACCTTCTTTTGTCAGGATGTCTAATTGTTATACTTCGCATTGTTGTTATTTGACTGAACTCACTGCGGCGCTATGAATATTTTGAAGGTTCTAACGGCTTTTATTACTATTTGTAGAGCGGTTTCCACAAATCTGTAGCTATTTATACTCCGAGTCTAGCTGCCGCAAATAACTATATGTTTTATGTGGGCGCATCTGGACACGATGCGCGGTCACGCGTTGATCATCTGATAACGTGCTTGTGATGCCCTGGTGCTAAGGGCCTGTCGTGAGAGCAAATATCCATTTGATGTTATGACCTGTACTATCAGTGTGTACAGTAGTGAGCCGGGGGAATCTCACTGTAGTCTACCGTTCCCTGCACGCAGCGTTGGAACGTTTTGTTGTGGCGGTATGAACAGAGATGTATGTGGCTACCACAACCAAGGTTACCTAATATGCTAACCGTGATGCCGGCTAGCGCGCTTAGCAAGTTGGCGAGCTTTGGATGCCACTTAAAATATTGAGTGAGGTAGAGCTCTTAAGTTGTGCACACAACAAAAATGTTGTTTATAGGTATGCAGCAAAAGCATTTGGACGCATGTGACGGCGTCGATAGACTATAGTGTGAAGCTGCCTTGGGATAGTGACGGAAAGTCGCTGCGAAAGAGTGCAGTCTTCAGTCATACTGACGTGACTGTACCATGAGCGTCACAGTCCCGACCTCCTGGGCTTAGTTTAGTGTGACAGTACATGTTTAGTCTCTCTTATTTGATATTAGCAGGCAGCTAACTACTATCTAGTTTTATCCGTTAAGAAGAAGACATTCCCCGTGTTGTGAGATGTGACCCCGTATCACTGACACTAATTGCACAATAAGTAAACTAGTCCCGTGTAGAGCATCGCTAGTTTAGTGTGTTACCTATAAGACTTTACAACCGCTCAGTTCTAACCCTTTGTGTGGGTTAGGCGGACACTTCACTATGTGTTATTCTTACGAAAAGTTGAAATAATATCGTACTGTGGAGATTAGGATGTGGATACGGTTAACACTTTAACCTAAGTTCTTCTTGCGGCAATGTCTTTTAAACAAATGAGACTATAGAGGTAAGCATTGATAAGTGGACACATTAGCTGCTGTAAGTCTTTACACTGTAACCTTTAAGAAAAAAACAATGTAGGTGTACAGAATGTTGATTGGGTCGGTGTTGTTTTTAAAAACAACGTGAATAGAAGTTTCGCTGAGGTTAAACTTCATGTGTCTTTAGCATAATTTTATGACTCGCTTTTCTACGGAGGTGGGCATTCGGCGCAACTTGCAACAAGAGTCAAAAAAGCCGCTAATCACCGACCTTGTTTTGCTTCCGTAGCTGGACTCTAAGGGTCCAATTGTGTTTTTCTATAACTTGAGTTATATTTATAATGGCCAGTCGCGGTGCTATTGCAGAAACTGCTTGAATCACCTCTTGTAACTTCTCGCTTTTCGTTTTTCGTTTACGTATTCATAACAGTTGGAGGCATCGGCTCGCCAAAACCAATAAAACAATTGCTTTGGGATCACATCCTTGCTTACCGACGATCATCAGTGGGTTTTATTTTCTTATGCGCCGTGCCTTTTGAAAAACTTGCAATGTGTGAAGATCGTTGTGCGCCGGGATGCGAACCCACGCATGTTAATTACCCTGCTCATTGACCACCCTGTCTTCCAAGGCTATACACAGTTTGCGTGTTTTGTGTTTTGGTTTTTCTTAGCGCTAAGCGCCTCTAGCACCGCCAATTTTATATTTATGCGGTAAATATAATAACTGCTGCACTTGCTATCCTCTGCAGCCTGAATTTACAGCGAGTGTCACGCGCATTGCGTCTTCTGTTATTTGCTGCTGATGGTGCAAGTCTTTCTGTTGCGTACGTAGAATCAGAATTAGTAGAATTCCGATATTTTTTAATGGGGGGGACAAGAATTGGAGTCGGAGACTGGTTGGTTCTAGAAGTCGGAGGTTTTTGGGATCCGAAGGGTGGGAGGCGGAAGCAGAGCCGACCCGACCAGGCGTCGGAAGCTGACCCGACCCAGGCGTCGGAGTCGGACTTAGCCCATTCGATGCCGGAACCCCGGTTGTAAGGTGAGTACTTATTTGACATGACCCAAAGTTTGTGAATGTGAGCAATGTTTACGTCTAGTAACTTGCTGCTTGCGTGTGTGTATAGCCTAGTTAATTGTGCTGAGGGCAGCTACGTCAGCAAGTGCGCATTGTTATTTCAGTTGAAATTTTTTTTTTTTTTTTTACACTGTGAACTCCTTAACTCTGTCTATAACAGGGTGTAATTCCTCGCCACATAGGTTTTTTTTTCCGTAGGAATACATAGGTACAATGAGAAAAAGAACCCTGCAGCAAAATAACACAACCTGGGTATAATAGTTATTTCTTTTAACGTTTGCGGATGTTGCGAATCGTGTTATTTGCTGCGAAAAAAGTATATTAAATTTCTGGTATAGAAAGGTGGTGGCCATACAAAACTTATTCTTTGTTTTTTATTATAATTTCCTGGTTTTAGCATTGGTGACTTCTAATTATCGATAAGAAATGTCTTCATTTCCCTGATGAAGGATAAAGTTCAGTTATAGACACCCTAGGGTTGAGGCCTCCTATTTATCGTCGCTTGTTTTTACTTATACTATTGCTGCCGATTGAGTCTTGCTTTTTAGGATTAGATTCCCTAACTATTTTCTTAAGTCCTTTGGATTACGTTGTTTTATTGTATTGTCCAGCAAGTAATGGCGATTTCTCTCCGTTCATTGTTTAATGAATAAATTTCCAGAAACTTGTAATGTGGTACTTATATCCATAAAACATTTTCATCTGATCATCACTATTATTTCTTATCAAGCACTGTCATCAATATCTCCGAACTGCGTTACTTCGTCGTTACTCTCTAGACTATGTTAATATTTATTTTACTGCAGGGAGCGTTATTTAGTATTATTAGTTATGATATATAAAAATGAATTTATACGTGGAGTAGCTATTTGATTTTTGTGATATACATACGCTGTGCTTGCTTTAGATTGACGGAAAAAGACATGGAAGCATTATAAGTGACTATCGGTACCCAAGAGAGTGGGTAGCGGGATACTTGTGAAACCTACTTTACTCCTGATTATTTTTGGTCGTAGGCCTAGGTGAAATGCAAGCAAGATATGCTAGTACACTAGTTAGGGTTTAAGTCCCTGTTATTCAAAGTCACTCTCATCAAAATAAGCAGGGAATGGAAGACGTAAGTGTCATTACACAACACGTGAAAACAAATGCTCGCGACTAATTAGTATTAGAAGTATAGTTTCAGTGGAATTGTAAATGTACACTAACCATATTTGAGTTTCTGAACCGAGAGAAATTTACGTTTCAGTAGCAGAGAAATTAACGCTGCAAGGATATTATTTTTTTTTTTTTTGCTATTGATTGTTCTCTTTCCGAAATAGCGGAAAATTGAACGATATTTGCATCATATATGTATGTATATATTTATATTAACCCTGTAAGGTTCAGCGTACTTGTTTACCAAAGTTTCCGATAATTCTATAGCTACGAGTGTGTTTTGTAGCTACCCGGTAAAGGGTCAAACTACACTGACACGAACGTACTCCGATCATAATGTAGGAACGTTTGAGTTGACAGCTGCTTGCGGCCTTTGTATCTTGAGAACTTTTCGATCCCAACATCTGCATATTTCGGGACCAATCATTTTAACTCTTTGCGTAGTAAACGTGCAATATTTTTTGAAGGTATGTCCTATTTAGTGCCTTATTGTAGTGACAAGTTCTACTGAACCTTTGCTCTCGTCAGTCAGTAAGTATAGCCACTTCATTTTCCGGTCACGAATGTAAAACATAAATTCATCGTGAGTGGCTTGTTCCGAAGATGCTTGCAAGATATAAGTTCAATTTTGTATCTATTCCTTGTCATGTTAAATGCATTGCTGAAACCCTTTAAGAAAGCCGCGCGTTTTAAAAAAAAAAAAAAAAAAAAAAAAAAAAAAAAAAAAAAAAAAAAAAAAAAAAAAAAAAAAAAAACATTTTAAGTCCTGTGTATCACTAGCAAAATTATTTTCCGCCGCGTGAGCAGACGGAGAAACCCTTCAGTCATCGGGCTACACAGGCACTTCCAAGTAGGTAGAACCCATCAGTGCACGGGAACCCGTGCTTGTTTTGGGTCGCTTTTCTCAGTGAAGGATACAGTGTTGAATTGCGTCAGTCCACTTATCGATTATGTTACCTGAAATCTTACTACTAAAACTAATTCCAACATTTGGAATTAAAAGCCTTAGCATTGCCGTGGCTGACTAAACGTCGTTTGTATCGCCGCTCTGATCTTCATCACAGTACCTAATAAAATTCCTCTTCCTTCCTAGTATACCAGTTGTGTGCAAAGTATATTCGAGTCGTCTACTCTTAGTGAGATAAATCAGACTGACTTGAACTGGCTTGGAACTTCGATCGTTTTCGTGTTTTCGTTTGAAATTAAATCCAAAGTGATAAACCGAGCGCCAATGATTGAGGTTCCGGTTGGTTTGAATCTATCCGGATTAGATTTCCAGCTAAAAGTGGGCGAATGGACAACATCTAATGATATTAAAGTGGCAGCTACTTAACAATTGGCCACAAGGGTCCCGATGGCATTCTTCGCAGGAGATGCAGCACCTGGCTGCAGTTTCTGCTGAGAAGGTTTTGTAGAGTTTGGTAGGTTCTCTATATTTCCTTTCTGTCCCGCGAGGTGGGTCGCCGATCGAGGTGACAGACTTTTTCTGCGGGGCTCTTACCTTCACCTGTGCAGAGGGCCACCGAAGGGACCAACCGCACGGGCGCTTCTTTCTTCTGTCTTCTTCTCTTACCACCTCAGCACAACGTTGTGGTTCTGGTTGTAAGCCGACTAAATCATCTTAGATTGCTATTGATTGTCTGGTTTCAGATATAGCGGGACAGTACCAATGTAATAATAACAACAACAATTGGCCATATCTGCCCTCACTGTCGTCATCGTTATTTCATTGAAGCGCCGTCTTGTGCCGGTGTCAAATTATGCTGTCAACTTCCAAGCGGACGTTTATGTCGCCCGTCGTTCAGTATAAGTACTTTCTAACAGTATCTTAGCTACCGGCTTTCACTGTGTAACTAGACGACGTGCGTCGATCCACTCACAAGTTGCTGAGTGTGTGCGATTGGATGATGTGGCGCCGGTGTCTTACAAAAGACGCGGAAGTTCATTTAAATTAAAGTAAAATTAGCTTTAAGATATTACTAATTTTTCATGCATGAAAAGATATGGAGGACAGAAACCTTTAGTGGACTGTCCGTAAATCCAGCAGTTTGAGTTCCATATAAACTAGATAGTGTAACCAACTGCAGGTACGGTCGCCCCCCAGCAGGAGCCGCTTCTGTACTGGCTTCCAGGTAACCAGTCGTGTCCCTGCTTGTGTGGTTTGCAACCAGGATTGTGGAGTCGGAGATTTCTGAGAACAGAGTAGTTGGAGTCGGAGACTAGCTGGATCCAGGAGTCCTATTTTTTCCATCGGACTCCACAACCCTGCTTGCAGTCCACTTTTTGTAGTGGGCTTCGCAAATTTGGAGACAGCGATCTGTAGTCCATTGAGGCTTTCTGTCCTTCAATTATTTCCGTGCGAGACCTAACCATATTGGTTATGTTCCTGCGCATTACTTTTGATACTCACCTCAACCTTGGTGCACTTCCCGCTATTACTGACATTCTTGGTTTTGTTCTTCCTCTGCTGTCACCCGACGTGGGCGTTGATCCGGTGTCTGAGCACCCTCGTGCATGGGTTCCACGTTTCTACACGTCTCTTCGTTCCTCACGAAGCACCGCATTTTGGCTAGCGAAGCTTAAACGAATGTATAATTTAATTTATTCGTATTAACAATTACGTTTGTTACTGTTCGTGGTAGTGACAGTTTTGGGAGCCTCGGCAGTTCAGGCAGCTATACCGACTGTGTGTGTCGTCCACATCGCCAGGTGATGACAAGTTGCATTCACACAACAAGCAATTTTTTCTCTTTTATTTATGTCATGAGGAATAGTTCGGCGCGATCTAGGCTGTGTGCCACTGAATCGCTACTTATTTAATGAGTTTACGGTCACGAAAACTGACTTATACGTCCGTAGCCTTTAACATGTCCGTCATTAAGTCACGCTTGTGTTGTTGATATTCTTGTAATAAACTGAAGCACAATCTCTGCGTTTTATTATCTTCGGGAGATGTAAAACTTGTCTACAACACGTCGGTGGACTTTTGGTATTGATGAGAAGACAGGGGCGGCATTTGACTCCAAGCAGATTTCTTGTACGGGTTGAATGTGTTCCTAATTATGTTAATTATAAAATATATTATTTAAACTAGCCTACTATTTTGCCAAGTAAAAGTGGGGGTAGCTGTCAATATTAGATGTAAATTTTCGTCAGTTTATTAAAACTTTTAGTCATGAGCCGCTACTTTACCCCATGTTGAATAGCATCAAGTCTAAAAATTTTAGGCAAATAGCTCATGACTGTCGAGAAGAGTGACAGATAGTGTCAGCTTTTTGCATTAACTAAAAAATCCTCTTCACCAGTCTCCACTACTGGGCGTACGATAACACGTTCCCGACCACCAAAGAAACGAAATTAATGTGTATCGTTATAAAGAGGGATGATATTTTCATTTGCAGTTATGCGTGCATGTGTACAACTAGAGTCAGGTGGTATTGCTTGCTTTTCAGAATCGCTCGATAAAATATCGCATTCCTCCGCATCGTAAGTTCCGCGTTCCAACGCAGTCAAATCTTTATCTTCGTCGGAAGCAGCATAGTATTGACGGAAGTGCTAATTATCTGCAGCTGCTACCTCTGCACTCCTTAACTGTAGAGTTCTTCACCATCTGCATTCTTTTAATATGACTCCGAAGCACAATTGCTTGTTTGTGTTTTCATCACACTGTGAACCGCAGCCAATGAATGAGAGATCGCAGCGGCGGCATTTTTAGACGACTGCCAGTAGTACGAGAGACGCGGAAGAGAAGGGTTATGGTAGCGGTGGTCGCTGTGATTTTTGGGTGCGTGCCATTTCCCTTGTCAGCGAATTTCCGGAAATAGCTCCAAATATATCCTTTCGTAACCGTGAAGTGACACGTTTATATCGGTGATTACCTGCATGAACGGCGTTCATTCCCCGTTTTCACGAAGCTAGTGTAGGCTATATTAAAAAATGAAAAGTCAGAAAGTAAAGTTTGTTCACAGGGAATGCTGTTGACGTTTAGTGAAACTTTGCCCAGAGTTACAAAATAACTTTCAGACTGTGCTTCTCGCACAACGGAAGCCTTAAAGTGTAAGAGAACAGTGACAAACTGATGATTGTGCAGACGTAGGGACGAGTCTACAGCTGGCTTTGTTTACACCTGTGCTACGCGTCAGCTGTTGTGTCTGGGTAGCTGGCGGGTCACTGCGGAGCGTGCCACCACACGCCCAACTTACGAACGATTTTGTTTTGATTTAGAAACCCTTGTTGGTTCAATATATCTTGTTCTAAGTGCCGTGAGGTTTTATTTGTTGTTGTGTAGCTACCTTCGATTTAAAGTGCTTAATTAGTTTGTGGTTGCGGGGTAATACGATGCTGCATCTTCCACCGTCTTCCACGTATACCATGTTCGGAAATGACGTTCCTAGTCGTCACTTCTTCCAAAACGCGTTGGATATGGGTGTGATTTTGAAGCTTCCAGGTGCGACTGGCTAGGTGACAGCGCTGTTCCATAAGCTGAGGCAAATGTTCTTAATATTATCGACAATTGGCACATGGTGTTTCGCTTACCAGTGATAACTATATTTTCTGCAAATGTAAGAGTGAGTTTGACTCAATTTGATGTGATAATATTATCCGATTAGTTCCAACTTGTCTAGAACGCCATTCCTGACAGTTGAATTCTGCGCTTTGCATTGTGTTTTAGGCATTAGTTGAAATTAAATTGTGCTTGAGACTTTTGAAAGGGTAAAACCCAATCCTGCTCGATCCCAAGGGGACGAAATCAATAACACCCAGAATTTATGTTATGCTACAGACGGGCCAAAGTTAATGAAATCATTTCAATTAAAGTAGACGAGTTGCACGCGCCTCAAAGCTTCTATCATTAAGTAGGGCAAGTAACAACAAGAGGGGGGAGGGGTTTAAATGGCGAACGTTAGCGGCAATATCGCTAGTAGCGCAACCGTCGCGTCGTCAAAAATGACCACAAAAAAAAAAAAAGAAAAAAAAAACGCAGTCAAAGTGCTAAGTTTAATCCGGATATCTGTGCAAAATTAGATTACTTTTATTGTGACTTTAATAGCGGGTGAAAACTGACTGTCCGCTGGCGTAAATCTAGAGGCCAACTGGAAATGAATTTCTCACCATGTTATAGGTATAAGAATGAATACCTCAGGATGTTCCTACCCTATTATCTTGGACACGGCGTCCTTATGGGAAAAATAAATTACATTATTATTATTATTATGGAAGTAGTTGTCCGACAGCCAATATTCGCTGCATGGATCCAGGGCAATTTCGTTCGTCGAGTTCGATCCGCTCGAGCCAATAAATTTCCGAATGGGCTGAAGCCCTTCAGTCGACTTCAGACCAAGAAAGTTCAGCCATAAACTGCGCTCCTTTTACCTGAAAAGTCTTGTAACTGGTAAATAAAAATAGTGACTAGAAGTTGCGGCTCTGCTGAGAAACCAAATAATAGAGTTATGGTAGCAAGCAATTTTGCCCCGCGGCCATTGACCGCAGAGTCTCCAGACAAGAACGGCATGGCATGGAAAATTAAAAATAAAAAATTGGTGTCGCAGGCTGCGTCCATGCAGCCCCGGTGTTGAGATGTAACAGCTTCAGCGTTGTTATTATACCCTGGGTATGCTAGCTAAATACGTTAGTTCTTCAAATTAATAAACACAAATATTGGGTCTATTGTGACAGGCTATGTTAAACTATTCTGCAATGAGGTGCATTAAAATACACGCTATCACAAGTAGGTAGGTCTCCGGAAGGCGATCATCACCCACGGCAATTCCCTAAACCCTTGGCCTTAACTACACCGTACCCCTGGCTATAACCTACTCGTGGCTATTGCCTACCCTTGGTTATTACCTATCCGTGGTTGTTACCTACCCTTGGTTATTACCTATCCTTGGCTATTACCTACCCTTGGTTATTACCTACCCTTGGCTATTACCTACCCTTGGTTGTTACCTACCCTTGGTTATTACCTACCCTTGGTTATTACCTACCCTTGGTTATT
>LQNS02278089.1:2502997-2520602 GCA_001587735.2 Parhyale hawaiensis | reverse complement strand
TTTTCTATTCTTTTGTTTTCTCCACCCGCTGGGCTGGTTGCGTGGGGGTTTGTTAACCTCATGGAGTTTCTCCGTTCCTGCGTCGCCAGTCTGGTGTGATTTAATAATAATAATAATAATAGTAAATGATCCTCATTGATTTTTGTATACCCATTTCATGAACTTTTCACTGCCCCTCCTATGTACACCTCCTTCCATGTTACCATGCAGGTAGACCCATGGTGTTCCTGATCACCTATTACAGTTTCAGGCACATTTCCTACACTTATGTTGCTCGATTACTCACACTAAATTGGATTCACTCATTTATGGACTGCCTTTTTCCCTCTACTTTCAGTATGTTACTATAGATCAGTGTTATCCAACATTCTCGCTTATTGCACCCTTTATTTACTTCTCCTACTGTTACGTACCCTCCTTGCTCACCTTGGCTGACCAAGCCCAGCTTTATTTAGGATAATCATGCTAATAGTTTATTAATTATGAAAAGACTGCATTATACAGGAGTGTTGGTCAATAATTTCGAATGTATTACACAAAATAAAAATTATGATTCAATGACAAAATGCTTGACAATTACCTACTTACAGAACTTAATGTGAGATGTGAGGCTGATGTTCATGGAGCCTGCCCTCATGAACTATGTTGCGTTACTTGCGTACCCCCAAGGGTCCGCGGACCCCAGTTTGGGCAACACTGCAATAGATTACAATATATCTAGCGTTTTTACCTCCGCCAAAGAAGTTATGTTTTAGTCGTGTTTGCCTGTCTGTTTGTCTTTCACCAAGATAACTCAAAAAGTTATGAACGCACCTTTAAGAAATTTATAGGGAGTGTAAGGCATGTTAACAGTAACAGATGATTAACTTTTGGTGGAAATCCTTTCTTCTGTTTGTTTGTTTGTTTGTTTGTTTGTATGTCTGCCTATTTTTTCTGAGAGTGCCAGAACTCAAAATGGTATGAGCAAATTTTCATTAAATTTACACGAGTGGTTTGGTTTTTTATAAAGAAGAAATGACGAAATTTTTGGGTTGATCTGTGGGTTCGTTCGTTTGTTTGTCGCTGTGTTTAATGTTATGCTTGTTAGCACAATAACTCCATAAGTTCTGAATTGATCTTTATGAAATTTGCAAGAGTTGTTAGTCATCTTAAAAGACACTGATGAATAAATTTTGGTCCGTTGGTCCGTTTGTGTGTCCGACTTATGTTTGTCATAATGCTTGCTAGCAGCATAACTGAAAAAGTTCATAAAAATTGAAGAAACTGTTGATATGCTGTATCAAAAGTCACTAATGATTAGATTTTGGTGCTAATACAATGAAAATCATGGTTTCAGAGCCACTTTGAATTTTTCGTTACCGTTGCCTTGCTTGGCTCTAGTTTAGGCTTCATATTCTTTTAATTTTTTCATCGCTTTACCGTTTCATATGCATAGATTACTATTCTATGGAATCTCATCATATGTATATGAGCTGTATAAATGAAGTACTGAAACTGACAATTTACTTCTTTCTTAAATGAAAAGACAGTTTTACATTATTTCCTTCAATGTAGCTGCTACCTTTGGAACCCACTCAGGAATGGAGACGGTTTGTCCATTCATCATTCCAGTGCTGTTACTCTGATACCGGACTTTTTGGTTTGTTGTGGCGTCTTCAATTACTACGCTCCCTCCTCCCCAAACAGAGTCTTTCGTGTGAATTTTCGAACTTAGGAAGAACAACAAGGATTCAAGTCTGGCAAATAGTGTGGCGGATGAGCCGCAAGATAGATATTGCTGACCAAATGCTCGTTAATTGATTGAAGCGCTGCCGTAAAACGCCTTCCTCGTGTTTCATGCATCACCCAGGGGTTTCTGATATTGGTCCCAAACGAATTACTAGATTTTGAACTCTTTCAAGAAATTGTCGGTACTAAACATCTAGTTTATTGTTTATCCTTCAACTCTTCCTTGATCGTTCCGGCTGCAGTCACTGATGAAAATGCTCAAGAATTCAGCTTGTTTAAAGTTTCAACGTCTTTTTTTGCTTCAATTCTTGCAGTTTAAGGTTTTCCGCTGCGAGGTTCATCTTCAATCGAGATTCGGCTGCTGCCTAAGAATACCTCAATAACCTGAAAACATGATCTGTGGATAAAACAAAATCTCCACAGGCTGTTGAACTATTGAAATTTTCAGTCACACTGTGTCCGAGTCTGTAACAAAGTTGTCATTGTTTTCAACATACGCAGAGAAAGACTGGTTCATGATGTTAGTCTTTATGTACGAACTGTTTATTCTACCGACTTCAGATAATAGCCTGCTTCCCATCCAAATGGTACGCCACTATGCGGCCAAATCAACAAATCAGATTCATCACCTCCAGTCGCTCTTTTTTATTTACGTAACTCTTGTTTCTATTTCTTTTCTTAGTTATTTGTTCTTTCTATCAGCAATTAGCTCGATAAATAATACTACTACACATTCATGATCTGTTTTTTATTGTCTGTTACTGCTCTGTCTGCGAATTGTCTTTTCCTTTTCTCTACAAAGCCCACGAGTGCCTTCATTTAAGTTGATTTTATATGTCTGTTGCGTTTATGCTATCGAACGCATCGGTGCTGTCGCAATTCTTGCGTATCGCAGAGCCTTAATAAATTGGCTTGTTGTGAGACAGGCCGTGGCTTTGGGACCTCATCGACTCCTTTCTTCATGTGCCCTCCTGATCAGAGTTTTCAGTTGAACCAATTCCTGTAATAAGAAATACACAGGGAAAATTTTTATTGCAATGAAGTTTACTGTTTAAATATGGGGTTTTATTTCTTGCAGCATTATCTAGGTGGGACAAATTACTTGTGTCTGTACTTTTGCGTGGAAAATATACTGGTTTTATGGACAAACTTATATGCATTACACTGAGCTTATAAGAGTAATAGCGATGTTTTAGAAATATTTTTACTGTACTTTCCTTGAGAATTAAATTAAAGGTGAATGCAATGAGCTCCTGTGAATATTGTGTATCTATCCTTCAGTTGATCATTGCGATCTCGTTGAAAATGTAAATTCGTGTATATTATTTTTGTGTCCATCCTCTGCATAGTACATTTGTGAGAGAAAATGAGAGTGTTGTGTGTCGCTGACAAATGTGTTTTCTAATGAAGTTGGAGGAGTAAATCGTGGTATTTTGACGCGCTGTGTAGTGTACTTTTCCGGGAAAATATAACTAGTATTTTTTCCTAATTTGCTTGCGGAAATTACCGCAAAGTTTATGGACAGATATTTTTTGTTATGAAGTGGAAAGTTTAAATTGTGGTACCCACCATGTACCCACTGTGGCAAAGAGGCCCTCTCGGGTCTTACTTATCCAAGAACTCTGGTACTGCCGGCGACGCAGCTGGGGAGGTTCCTCCTGATAACAAAGGGCATGATGGCAAGTACGGGGTACCACCGAGTGATGCTAAAGGGTACGATGCCACCGGCTCCATGAGCGGCAACAGTGGCAAGTACCGGCGAATGGCAGCCAGCGTTGGTGACATGAGTTCCAGTCGACCTTACGGTAGTCTATCGAACGGATCCTACGGCAACGGTCGAAAACGGTGGCCTAATAACGGCTCTGGGACTAGCGGCAAGTCCTCATTGTTTAGCGGCAATAACAGCAATAAAATCACAAGCAGCAGCGGTTCCCTGTTCCCAAACAACAACAACAACAGTCTGTTTAGTAACAGTAATTCGGAAATACCCCCGTCGTGTCTCAACCAACAGAACAACAGCCTCTGGAACAGGAGGAGGACCAACAGTACCACCAACCTGCCCACCACCACCCCCGGGGAAATGGATGCTCGGTCCCCAAATTCCGGGTCGCATAGCAAAATATTCTTCGCCAATGGGGCTCCCCATGGGCCGGACGCGGACCCGGATAAAAAGGTGAGTTGCTCAATGTTTTAATGTGCGTACCTACGACTTTGGAATGAGAAAAGTTAAGTGTGCTTTTGTCCTAAAGCGAGCACGCCTTAACGTGCACAGACCATACATACCTGCCTTGGCGTACACATGCAGTGCACGTTAAGGCGTTCTGGTTTTGAGGTAACAGCACGCGTTACGTCTTGCAGTATAGGTACGCTGGGTAAAATGTTATCTCAGAACCAGCACGCCTTGCTGTGCAGAGGCGCAAAATCGCCTAGCTTAGCGTGCTCATCCAGCACTTTTAGTTCAAATTTTCTGTCGGTTCACGTCAAGACGACCTGGCTTTGGGAAAATGACAATTTTCTCAGCGAATAAAGCAAAAGTTTTAACTCTTCTCCTTGGTCGCACTTCTTCCCAATCACCTGCCTGTTCTCGCACCTGTTCCAGCGTTGATGCGCACCGTCAAAGGAGCTGATTTTATGTGTAGATATTTCCTTTCTTTCTTAGCTAGCTACATATTTGTGCTCAGGACTGAATATCCTCTGACAGTTGGTCATAGTACCTTCGCGGAAGTACCCTGACAGTTACCCCATTTGTTTATACGTCCCTATTTCTCTTTTAGTATCTGAGTGCAAGTCCTCTGGAAGTTACCCCATTTGGCCGTATGTCCCTTCTAGTACCTAAGCACAGTTCCTCTGACAGTTACCCCATTTGGCCACATGTCCCTATTGGTACATTAGCACAAGTGTATGCGTACTAGCTACCTGCATGAGTAAGAAGCGCTCTGTGACTCACTGCTTGCTGCTGGTCTGTAATGAGGTAGCCGTGAATATCCCTGACGCTCGCGCGGGCTGCCAAACTCAGGGTATATATTGTGAACGTTCTCGGTGCAGTGTTGCCATACTCCTCAACTTCGGTGTTGCCACCAGCACCTTGACATTGAAGTGGAAAACTTCATTTTATGTCTACTCATTTTCCGCAGTATCGTTCATGGATGTTCTGTGCTTGTAGTAATTGATAGATGATACGATACTTCCCCTTGTTCCAAGATTAGACAAAAAAAGTGGATTTTCTCAGTCCATGTATTGGTATCCTACCTATGCGGGTAATATTGACGTTACAAAAGTTAACTAAGCCTGCTAGCTTCTTCATTATTCTTTACTTGATAATATCCTAATATTCACTATATTCTTCCGCTGAAATTGTTTCACGATGGCGAAGCGTCGTGCCAAGAAGAACGTCGTGCACGTTCTCAATTCGAGTGTCGCTAAATGCATCTCGCCTATAGAACGCTGACAGATTTAGCGACACTCTCGCTAACTTGCGTCAGTTTCTCGCTAATTTATTTCATGACGTTAACTGAATGAATAGGTTAAAGAATTGCATGATTCTCGGTTGCTAAATATTGCTACGTGCGCTTACGGAGCATTCTGGACGCGAGGGTTGCCGTCATCGACTGCAGAAATGTTGCCACATTTCTCTCAGCATTCACGCTAGATAGAGAAAAATCTTGACCTGTACTAGCGCTGCTTACTATTACGCCATTTTTAAAGCTTCCTTCGTTCCATTCCTGCCTCAAGGAAACTGAGTTATCGAAGAAGAAATGTTAGTTAATGATTTTTTGAAAAACTTACTAAAGAAACAATTGTTAACAATAATTAAATGTGCGATAATTATTTGGCCACGAGGGTAGTGTTGTAATGGTCGTCGTGCTGGCTGCGTGGTGGCCTCTCGTTAGTGTTATTGCCTCACGGCGTTGATGTTATTACCTTTCCGAGTTGAAGTTATTGCCTCTCCTCCACGTTGGTGTTATTGCTTCCCCGCGTTAGAGTTATTACTTTCCTGCGTTGGTGTTATTGCTTCTCCGCGTTGGTATTATTGTTTTTTCCGCGTTGATGTTATTGCCTTTCCGCGTTGGTGTAATTGCGTTAGTGAAAATGCCTTCCCGCGTTATGTTATTACTTCCTCGCCTTGGTGTTATGTTCACTGCGTAAGAAAACTACCTCCCCGCGTTAGTCATATTACTTCCCGCGATAGTGATGTATCTTCCCGCGTTAGTGAAATTACCTCCCCGCGTTAATGTTATTACCTGCCGCCTTGGTGTTATTTCCCCCGCATTAGTGATATTACCTCCTCGCATTAGTGATATTACCTCCCCGCATTAGTGATATCACATCCCCGTATTAGTGATATTACCTCCCCGCATTAGTGATATTACATCCCCACATTAGTTATAGATATTACCTTCCCGCGTTATGGTAGTGATATTTTATCCCAGCGATAGTGTTATTACCTCCCCGCTTTGGGGTAGTTATTTCCACGTGTTATTTTGTACTTAGCTGCCTTTATACCACCTCCCCGTGTTACTGGTATTACCTCCCCGCGTTAGCGATATTACGTCCCGGTGATAGTATTATTATCTTCCCGCTTTGGGGTAATTACCTCCTCCCGTTTTTGATATTACCTCCCCCGGTTAACGATATTACATCCCAGTTATAGTATTATTATCTTCCCGCTTTGGGGTAATTACCTCCTCCCGTTTTTGATATTACCTCCCCCGGTTAGCGATATTACATCCCAGTTATAGTATTATTACCTTCCCACTTTGGGGTAATTACATCCTCACGTTTTATCATATTATCTCCCTGCGTTTATGATATTCCTCTCCACGTTAGTGATAGGTATTATTATCCCCCCACGTTATGGTGTCGCCTTGTCGCGATGGTGATATTAACTTCACATGTTAGTGATGGTACCTCCCCGCATTAGTGATATTACCTCTGCGCCCTCCACGTTCGTGCTATTACCTCTCCGCGTGGGAGTTATTACCTCTCTGCGTTATCGTTGTCAGACTCGAGCTTGGCAAAAACAACTAACTATACCTTGACTTCATGAGGTAATTACGCCACTTCACGCAGTAAATTTCCTCCCATTACGGCAGTAGCTGCTTACTAAAGTACCTCAATTACACCCTTAGCACTCACTGTGCCCATTTGGCCACGATGTAAATTGTACTGTTGCTACGAAAGTTGGTGTTTAATTGGTATCTTGAAGAAGTAATTACCCTCGCCCAAAGGGAGTTTGTGTTTACAATGAACTCAGCCGTATTTTTACATAGTATAGTTCGTCCATCCTATGCTATGGGGCTAGGCAACCCCAGGTGCCTTGTGTAGGTTTTCTCAGCCATTAACTAGGCCTTCGGGACGTCTCTCTTTCGTGCCCACTTTGCTCTCTTCCCGATTTCATACTCCTACTTGCACATGTTTTATCTGTTCTTCCTCTTTTTTCCCGACTTGCTATTCCCATGCGCGTTTAAATTTCCTACCTATAACTAACTATAACTATTATTAGTTCAGCTTTGCCAATCCAATTCTGAAGACCGGCTTTGTTTATCAATTCCCATTTACATGTAGTACTAATAACCTGTTATTTGTTGTACTTCACCAGTGTGATACGCACCGAACGCTCACTGCCAGCATGATGTGACGTTTTACATGATGCTTGTCTTACGAAATATAAAAAACTTGCGAATTATTAGCCCAGTTTCACTTGCAGAGCTAAAATCGCTGTACAATGGTGAATGAGTGGCAGTTCTTAAATTAACAGAAGCCGGGACTTTTTTTTAGATCAATGCTATTCAGCCGTTGATTCGTTTCAATGTGTTGATTAATGCATGCGTGAATATCAGGTGAAATTGGTGGTGTTTCTTCATGTAGTGCTGAAATTTCCGGAATTTGCATCCTGTCGATTATCTCCTGGTGTCAAATTAAGTGATCAATTTTCTCTATGATTATGACATCTAGTGGTGACTAATTTCTCCGATATCGTAATGAATTTAGGAAGCAGTTTGTGAAAAGAAAAAAATTGTGTGTGCAAATCATATATATATATATATATAGAGAGAGAAAATCTTATTTCCAGAAGAGGAGCTACGCCGTACCTAAATATGTCTGTAAGTTGAAACACTATAAAATAGGAAACAGGAAATTTTGAATAACCGTTGAAAAATGTAAAAAATATCAAAGAAAGAACACACATTTTGATGTGACGTCATTTATAGAACGTATCTATGACTTTGAGTTTTGATTTCTATGCTTCATGCTCTACTCATTTTCTGACTATAATTTTTAATGAACGTTAATTTTTATCTTCTTATTTTATTTCAAAAGCTTTATTTTTTGTGTCACTACTGATATCCTTACCGTGTCTTTATATATCAGCACAGAATAAATGACTTTAATTACCTACTGGTCCTTGCGAGTAGAAATTTCGATTCTTCTGACGAGTAATTAGTTAATTGAATCTCATGTATACTATATATAGCTAAGGTTGGCCGATGATATTGACCGGCTTTGTTGTGGTCAAACAGCTAGTAGTCACAAATTAGTCACGTTCATGCATATATTCGTGCGGCATTTGACGCATGAATGTAAAAAATGCTGCACCATGCATGCTTTGGTCCTAGTGGCTGTGTGGTGAGCTGGAGGTTCTCAATTCAAGTGCCTGACTATAGTCTCTTAGTATTTATATATTTATATATGAATGCGTATATATACATATACACTAGCGAGCATAAGTTAATGGGCAGTAAAACACTTAATTATTATACCTTTATATATTACAAGTAAAATACTGAATCAAAAAACTTGAAAATAACATATTTCTAGATGCATACTTTGTATTTATCGTGATAAAGTTTTAGAAAATCATAAAACAAGGTTACGAAGTAAAAAGAAATAGAATGAGAATATTACATTTTTCCTCAGTGCAAAAGTTAAGGGACACAGTCAAAAATGCAAAAGTAACACCTTAATTATGTTCATATTACATTTTTAAGCATTTGAAAGACTTCCCATATGAAATAAATTTCAGATAAATTGTATAGTTGACGTTGCTGCATTATATTGGAACAAGTCGAACTTTATCATGGTGCCTGAGAAGCGTCAACCAATGCCTGAAGTCGAAATATAAAATTGTCTCTCCACAAAGATGGGAAATCCGTGTCAGATATTTCTAATGCAATGGGAAGATCTCGTAGCACCGTACAACGTATCAAAGCTAGAGTTAGACAGGAAAGGAACGTTAAAACGTTGCCACGGTGCCCGCAGACCTCCAAAAACCTCTCCGAGGGAAGACAGAACCATATAGTGGAACAGAGCATGACTTAAGGACTGTTTTAAGTGTGTAACTGAAATTGCTTAAGAAATGGGCGAATTGTCCGGCGGCAAGGTGTCTCAAGATGCTATCTCACACCGACTCGAGCAAGCTGGTTCGCTTGCACGTGTTCCTGCTTCAAAACATATGATTTTCATGAGAAATTAATGAAAACTGACACTATTATAGTTTGCTCAAGGTACGTCGTATGGTCGGAAGCTCAGTGGGCTACAGTACATTTTAATGACCAATCCAAGTTCAATGTGATTGGTTGTGATGGAAGGTATGTTAGGCGTAAAGATGGTGAAGTGATATCTCCAAAGTGTATCAAGAAAACAGAAGTACTGTAGGTACGGAGGAGGTAGTGTCATGGTGTGCATGGGGAAGAATCATTTCTGCTGCCGGGCCAGGACCACTCGTTCGCCTGCATGGTTCAGTAAATGGTGCAGTGTATAGAGAGCTACTTCGTCACCATGCACTCCCATCTGTAAGAACTGCAACTGTGCAACCATCCATTTTCATGTAGGACTACGCTTCTTGCCGCCAGGCGAGGACAGTTGCGACTTGCTTGAAGGATAAACGGACAGAAGTATTGAATTCGCCACCCTAACTTAAGTTCTGATCTCCAATCGAAAGTGTGTGGAAGATCATTGGGAAACGTGCTCAAGTCAGAAATTTTAGAAATCGGGATACATTAGTGATTAGGGGAATTTTTGAAAGATCAGTGGAACAAGCTAACTCCGCAGTGTTGTACAGACTTAAAAAGTTCCTGCTTCAAACGATGCTATGAGGTTATACAGGACATTGGCATGCTTACTATTCATTAATACTATTGAAAATTGTTACGTTATTTTGGTGAAATTTATTTACAGTTTAATATTTTCTCATAGTGTTCCTAAACTTTTGCACTGAGAAAAAATGTTATACTGTATTTTCATTCTATTTTTGTTTATTTCGTAACCATGTTTTATAATGTTTGGAAATTTTTTCGTATTACTTATAAAAAATGTACCTAGAATTTTTGTTAGTTTGCAAGCCTTTTGGTTAATTATTTTTTAATAAAGATGCAATAATTAACTAGGTATTTTATTGCCCTTAACTCATGCTTGCTCGTGTATTTCTGTTACAGGTGTAAGGTCAAGATTGTGAGAAGGTCAAGATTGTGATTAGGAATGTCATGAATATTTTAAGAAAAGTGAAATCTAACTAATTTCGATTATCTCAATGCCAATATTGCACGAATCGAAGACACCTCATATCAAGCGACCATAAAAATAGTTTCAATTTGGGTTGGGAGGCACTAATTTCTCTACTAGCTCCTCTGTGTCAAGGTCCGTCCGAGGCGGTAATAAATGAAACCAAGCTGAAATTTACGGCGCGCACCAGTAAATGGCGTGGCGCGAGTGCAACGGTGGTGCATCTGCTGCCCCGCGAAGATATGAACCCTATTATTGTAAATATTGCAATTTTTTCTTCGTTAGAACTGGTACTATATTTGTTCCTAGTCTTCCTCTTTTAATAATTTTTTATAGCGAGTTGATGCTCGTGTCGTTGGTGCACCGCGTGCCGCTCTGTTGCGATGCGTTTTTTCTTCTTCTTCTTCTTCTTTTTTCTTTTTCTTCTCCACACGCTTTAATAAATAAATTAGATTACAAAGACTTGCGCGTGCTAGCTTAGCAGCACCAGCTGTTCTGGTGAGTCTTTGGCCGACTCTTTGCGCAGGTTTTGTGTTTGTTGGTTGGCAATAAGTTTCTTCTTCCTCTGTGCATTTTAATAAGACTATATTTCTCTGTAATCGTTTCTTTTGATGAAAATAATGGGCAGCCGTGATTCATAGTTTTAGGCTTTTCTCAGTAATACGTTTTCAGGATTCTGTAATTTTTTGGCCAAGCTTTCGACGATCTATAACATCTAAAATCTGTAATCGTTATAAACGCTTTACTTGTGTTCAAGTCTTCTTAGTGCAGTATTTTTACGATGAATTTTTTGCGTGTAAGATACGACATGCATCTTAACGTAACCCTATGGAATGTTCATTTGTTCGCAATCAAGTTACTCTGTTCTAGGGCTAACCTTTTTGCGTTTGCATTGCGGTTACTGGAGTACGTGTCCCGTCTGATTTTTCTCTCTCTCTCTCTTTTTGTAGCCTCGTCATTATATTGTTTATATTAAAAGAATTATTCCATTTTTAATGGCTATTTTGATATATGCGGTGTATAACAAATGAACACTGTGATGATAACCTTTCGCGAGACGACGGTCACCACCATAAACATCACTACCAGCCTCCAACGCAAATTACTGTGCAAAAAGCCACATTTAAGATTATAAAAAGTTAGTCCATTATGATATATCTATAATGTCGAAAAATTAGGATGTTTTGTTTAATTTTTCAAAGAAGTGGTATGATGGCAAACTTTTTTTGCGTCTCTAATAAAGAATATTTACAGCCGAACGTTCATTAATAGCGTATCGCCTAAATTTTCGCAATAATAAAGTATATAAATGTATATCTTTAAAGTTTTCAGCTTAAGTTTAAGTTGTGGTTTATGCTGTCGTACATCCGTCAGCGCTAAAACAATTTGGCAAAATAAAAAATGAAGTAATTTTCTCGCACACCTTCTACAAATTTGTTGATCATAAGCAGGATCATTAGCAGGATCATAAGCAGGATCATTAGCAGGATCATAAGCAGGATCATAAGCAGGATCATAAGCAGGATCATAAGCAGGATCATAAGTAGGATCATAAGCAGGATCATAAGCAGGATCATAAGCAAGATGCCTGAGTGCTGCTGTCGGGTGCTGACCGCGTATGGTTCCAGACTGTTGTCAGCTGGCCAGTTCTTGCTGAATCAGCATTCGGTGTCCGGAGACTATTTCTAATTCTCGCTTATTGCCTTCCGTCGCTGACGTCATAACTCTTGACGATCTATGGTTGACTACAGCCGTGTGCTTCTCTGGAGCCAGTGGTTATCTATCTGCAGCACGAACCAGTGATTCCAAGCTTCTCAGTTGGGATGTGCGGTCAAGCTGACCTTACTTTGAACTTCTTGTGCAGCAATGCAGTCAATAATTTATGCGTAGCTTGCCGGCAATATGTACCAAAGCTAAGAATAGGTTTGAATTCGTGTTTTCTTGAATGTCAAATTTGTTATGTTTTATGGTTCGAGCATTATAATGCAAGATATATATTCAGTTCATAAAATTATCTCTATACATACTCTGTCAATATTTTCTTACTGTCATCAATATGTACGTAATTTATAGTAGCTACCTCTTAAAGTATTTATGTTTGAAATAAAAAATTGCCAACTGAAGTAGTCATAAGAATTGTAGCGGTCACCGTCGTACTTACAGTATATCATCTATATAGTGTATCACCCTTAAAATATGTCACCCATACGGTATATCATCCATACAATATATCACTCATACAGTATACTTTATAACCCATTCAGTGTATCACCCACGCAGCATATTACCCACACAGTATATCACCCATACAGTATATCATCCATACTGCATATTTTCTTTTACCCGTACAGTATATCACCCATACAGTGTATGACCCATTCAACCCATTAACGCCGACTATATACCCACTCTAGTATCTCATGAATAGTGCTGTTCCAACTACCTATGAAGGTCTCTTTGGGTGTCAATAGGTTAAGTGGCGCGCGCGCGCGTGTATTTCCGTACGAAATATCGACAAACGGCGGCAGAGCAAAAGTAGAGTGACGTATTTGGAACATAAACTGTGGGGGACCCGAGGGGTTCACCGCTGCAAGGTCTGGCACCTGTGCCTGATGCTGCTGCTGCGTGCCAAGTCGTGTGCCAAACCTTCATCTCTGGGGGGCGCCTGCAGCGCTGTCACTGTGTCGAGCCCTGCTGCAGGCTGCGTCTCTCCTCATGGTTGTACGGTGTTACTTATTACCTTGACTTTGTGCTAATTGTGCTCTTGTTCCAAAGTTGCATCTTGCGAGAAGAAAAAAATATACATTTTTCTCGTTTTTAATGTATTTGTATCTTGCCAAAAGGGAAAGCTAACAGATTTTCTTATTACTGTCGTTTTATTGCGCATAAGTTTCCATTATTGTGCTAGTGACAGGAACTGTACATATATTGCTATGCACAAAGTCTCTGTGCTGTAAAGACACGATAACATTTTCTTCCCGCTTCGATTTTCTATGATTGTGCTGATTTTCCGATTCAGTTCTCTTATTACAACAATACTCACAGCCTAAATGCTCCTTACTGAAAATGCGACAGAGAGAGCAAATCCAGCGGTATCGACATCCTTATGTTATATAGAGACTAGCACTACATAGTAGCTATCTTGCCCTGGTCGTCTAAATCATGGTACCCGCACAGTTGTTTGTGAATTCAAATTTCGTTGTTATCTACAGTCATAAAACTCTCCGCATAATGTAACCAGTACTTTAACGGGAAACATTTTCGTTTTAGCCGCCAAGAAAAGCTAGTTCTTCAAGAAAACTATAGCACACGTAACTAGATCATTTTACTCTGACGGCAAAAAATTTGTTCCCTATTAAATTAGATTTGTTCGCACTTGAATTATTTGGTTCCATTAAGTAGAGATTTCTATATAAGTACCACTGAACAGTAGCTGCTAAGGAATAAGTTTTACACCGTTTCAAGCGTACTCGGTTCCTGATCAGCTACTTAAACTCGATCCAGAGCAGTGAAACAAGCATTAAAAACAGAAGTGGTGTTCAAGGTCAAGCTGCTCAGATTGTATTTATTTTGACGGAAGTGGGCGCATTGAATTCAGCGTTATACTTCCGTCCATCCCCAGGTTCGCGGGTCCTCCACCAGCCCCCGGACCCCCCACAGCAGGGGGTTCTGGCTCCAGCACCCTGATGATCTCCACCAACAGTGGGTGAAAACCGACTCCCCTGAAACTCAAACTCCATCGGACTCCGCTACCTCCCCGCTGACATGGCCTCGTGGGACGCCGGGCCCTGCTAAGGGGGCGCGGGACCCTGTCCCTGCCATAACGGCCGGGGACTGCGACACCGCCGCTACCGTCTCACCATCGGCCAAAAGCGACTCTCCTGCGACTCTCCCTCGCGTATACAAGAGCCACGCCACTTGGGTGAGTATTCCCTTTTATTCGCGACTGTACACGGAGTACAGAACCTGTGTACGCAACATTTTTATTTCTTAACCCTTTTTCTCATAGCGTGGTCAGTGTACAACATTTCAAATAGTGCTAATTTTACCAAAAATATGGACTATTTATGAAAAAAGGAATAACGGCTTAGACGTTTACGTTCGCTAGGCAGGTGGAAATATTCGTCGAGGCTCGACTTGTTCCGTCAGCTGCGCTGGCTTCGACCCACTGAATCACGTCTCAAGTGTTAACACTGAATCGTTTACCCTTGAGGCTGCCAAAAACTCAAACTTGCTCTGTGGAATGGAGTTTTTAGCGCACTCAACGCCAACGGGTTGCTTCTAACGTCTGTAACACGATTCAAAGTAGCAAAGCCAAGAGTCTTCACCGATGTTCGGAACAATTAAGTCTAGCAGTCTGAATATCGCCCGCTGGTCAAAAGCGCCGTGCCTTACGTTACTCACGTTACCCCAGGGCTGTGACTACAGCGCACTGCAGCTTTGCAGTGCCGGCGAAGAGGTGACGTTATTAAGGCGTCTATGGACGAGCCGGTAACATGACTTTGCGACCAAAACCTGCGGCAAGGTTTGCGAAGTACCTTCTCATATACCCGGAGCATCAAGTAACAAGCAACGTAACAAATTTTTCACGTTAAGAAATGCAACGCACCACAAAGCAGTCAACAATCCTCACTGACGCAACGCAGAGCGTCGCAGCACAAACGTACGGCTGCGGTATATACGTTCCGTTTTCGTGCTGCGTCTCACGACGCGACAGGCCGACTTATATACTGTCCTGTGGAGTACCTACACGCGTTGTCCACCGATACACTATACATCTTCATAGCCAGTATGCACGTTACAGGAAATATCTGCTCTGACCACCTTTAGCCGTTGGCTTGTGAAAAATACATACCTTGCGCGAATATTTTGTTTCGCCTGTAGTGACTGTAGCCTTATACTGTTATAGTGTAGCCTTATACTGTTATGTGCCTCTTGTAAAGGAAGCTCCCGCTGCGATTCGACTGTCTTCATTCCAGCACACCGTGACAACACTTGTGTACATGTCCGTCACGAGTGACGGTAAGAGGTGCCACTCTCGGTTCTACAGAGAATTTGAAAACAATGTACTTGTCAACTGGTGCCCTGTATTCATTGTTCACAGTTACACCCACTTCCTGAATACACGCAGCTGACTCATAATGTGATAATATGTGTTTTACTTATGTGAATAATAAGGGAAAAAATATTGCCCAATAACGCACCAACTGCAATTTGCTATCGAGTGTCGACTGCAAGTGGACACAACAAAGATAGTGCGTTTGTACGTATTGCCATTTGCCGCGAGGCGTTAATTTTGCGTAATGGTCAGTTTGTCAGTGCCCCACTGAGGCTGCACGGTCGTGCGTATACCGAACAGTACCGCCAGGTGTCGGGGCCAGATGGTTCATTTTTTTAAGCGCACTACAGCATCAACACATACTTGACTTGCCACTTTTTCACGCACTGCCGCCAGCCTCTTGCCCTGCAATGGCATATTTTCGCTTGAGGATATGCTCGATAATCTGCAGTTAGTTTATCCGATTTTTTAGTCTTTCTGCCGGTGGATCTTACCGCATCCTGGGAAACATTCAGAGCTGGTATATACTTGTAATATGCCTGCACACTGCACGACGTATTAATAGAGTGTTACATCCATTATTAGTTGTCTACGATACTTAACATAAGTACTTATGTACTGTCCTCGTGAATACTTTTGAACGATTTTAGATACAAATCTAGAGAGCATTCCAACGCAGTTATAATGTGTTTCGAGCGTCTGTCTGCTAACTAAGAAGGTGATTGCTTCTTACAGTTGTAGTAGTGAATTATGCACCTGAAAAGGCCTGAACTTCTGGGGTGCCTGATTTAGGGCGCGTTCGATTGGACGCCGAAATTAAGCCCTCGGTGATTGACTTGTCCGAAACTTGAGGCAGGTGCTCGATCTCGCTGCCATGGGTTAGATTGAGTTTCAGGCGTTGACCCTCAATTGATAGTCCTTAAGACATCCGACAGCTCACGCTCTTACTCCCTAAAATAGAGTTCTCAGCTGCCTCAACTTAATCCGGTTGGTTCTAATACTTGCAGCGGTTCAGAACTATACAATGCCAAAGCTTCTGCCTGAAGTTTCGAACAAGTTAAGCTTGGATAGCTTAATTTTTGGACTCATTCTAACCTGCCAATAATTGCTCATTACGGTAATCTAATTCAAATACTTCAGCTTTGCCATAACAGTGGAAGACTGACGTCATTATTACGTGTCGTGGCTCAAATGCCACTTGATATTTGTACGGGCTGCCTTTGTTGAGGCTTATGAAGCAATATGACCTCAATTGGTTGAGGCTTATGAAGCAATATGACCTCAATTGGTTGAGGCTTATGAAGCAATATGACCTCAATTGGTTGAGGCTTATGAAGCAATATGACCTCAATTTGTGTCACTGTTCCGTTTTATTTATCGGGAACAGTGGCGGTGCTAAGGGGTCTTGAGCCTACCCTCCCAATAACTTGAGCCAAGCCCTCTCGTATTGCTACCAAGTAACCGTCATACATGAATACCATAGCAACGTCAGCCCCTCCACGTTTTACGCCTTGGGGTCCCCCTCCCAGCCCCCCTTCCCCCAATAGAAATTTCCCGGCGCCACCTCTGATAGGGAAGTCTCTCTTTTAATTTACTGCTTGTCAGTGTATGTGCGGCGTTGCTCATCTTCGACAACGTAAAGGGTAGACAGACAACGACGACCTCTTACATTGCTTTCTCATGATGGAGCAATAATTGGGGTTTTTGATAACAAGTTTCTGATGCCAAAGCGAATCTTAAAATCATATTTGAATAAAACGCAAATAAATAAACGTTTCGGGCAGAAGTATTGCCCATCATCAGCACGAAAATCTGTAAGAATACACAAAGAATTAAATGAAAGGAGAATACACAAATCGTCTGAAGTCTAAACAAAAACAGTTGCAGCCGCTAAAAATCTCAATAAAAAAAATCGAAAAGTACTAAAATCAAGTAATGATTTGCAATGGGTATGAACTCTGGGAATCGTTTAACTCTGGTTTGGATTTCGTAATACACAAGGAATCTAAAATTCTAAGGTTGATAAAACTGTTTGCACTGCCTATTATCTTAAAACTGTCTTCATTGACTACACTATTGCACTGTGCTGCACTGAAAACATTTTTTAGGTCAAATGGGTTTCCCCTTCCTTTAATCAATTCTTGTATTAGGAAGTTCTTAGATAAGAAATATGGTAGCCAGCTTGTTATGCATGTGCCAAAGAAACCTTTTTACATTAAATTCCCTTACTTCGGTCACCAATCAGAGAAATTAAAATACGAATTAATGCAGTTTTTAACTCCCAAATATATGCACATTGATTTTCGTTTTATATTG
>LQNS02278089.1:2479223-2502957 GCA_001587735.2 Parhyale hawaiensis | reverse complement strand
TCCCGTTCAAGGAGAAGCTCCCATGTGGTCTGCGCTCGTCTATTATTTATGAGTTCAGTTGCGTACGCTGTACGTCTAGGTACATAGGCTGCACTAGCCGTGCCTTGAGTGTGCGAGCGCATGATCACATGGGAAGGAGTCCGAGAACTGGCAATATTTTAACACACCCTGTTCAGTCTAGCGTTAGGGATCATGCAGCACAGTGCAATAGTGTAGTCAAGGAAGACAGTTTTAAGATAAAAGGCAGTGCAAACATCCAAACCAGATTTAAACGATTCCCAGAGTTCATACCCATTGCAAATCATTACTTGATTTTAGTACTTTTCGATTTTTTTATTGAGATTTTTAGCGGCTGTAACTGTTTTTCTTTAGACTTCAGACGATTTGTGGTTTCTGATGCCGCCTTGATTATGGACAAGATGTAGTCCGAGACAGGCATTGGCAGCGCATCCACAGGTAAAAAAAAAAACGCTAGAGTGAGTGTGCATCAGGCCGCCGTCAGCCAGTTTAATCGGGGGCCAGAATCATCTATCCATTGGCTGTTATCCACCCGGTGGCTGGACATGGCTGATGAATTCACATAATTTTCTGAGAAACACCATTTAATAGTGCCTATGCCGCTATACGTCGAGTACCGTTCTTACAATAATTATAAAAGCTACTGTTCAAGCTAGCTATCTGATTGATACATGACGCTGTGCAGCTATACGTAAAAAATTACCCATAACACTTTTTATTTAAATTTTTTGACGACTTAATGGAGAAATGCGTCGATGCAGTTTTAGTGATCGTCTTACTGTTAGTATTCTGTCTTGAATTTGTACATCCTACCACCCCGTTGATGCATGAGGCTCATTGTAATTATATCGAGTGTATGATCATGCCCGTAATGACATAGAAGCTGATGGTCCTTTCATCGAAATAGTTTTTTGTTTGCACAGGGTATCCAGTATACGTAGCAGTGCTGGCCAGTGTGCCACTTGCCAGTAAGGGATTGTCTGAACTTTACTACCATGTAAGGAGTTGTTTAGAGTGAGGGCGGGGCCCTCTTATGCGGTCAGTGGCTTGGTCACTTCTTCGTCGCCGTCGGTCCGGTCGCTCCACAGGAAACGGCTTGGAATGTCTTCAGAGAAACGCACGAACAAATTTAACGTATTAAGCGATGTATAACGTAAGTCAAAGTAAGCTTATTTGTGAATGTATCGCTGTAATAGCGATTGAGTTCTTGGTAAGTAGTTATTATTATTTGTATCAGGGACCTGGAGAAGCGTATCAAGTCTGGCAGAAATTGGTTCAGTTCAAGGTTGATGTTAGTGGGCAATTCCTGGCGTAATTTGTGGCTTCACAAACGAATACTCCTCGGCGTTAACATATCAGTAGATAAACGTAATACGTGCAACTAAAACGTGTTTTCATTTCGTACAAATAGGCCGTACTTTCATTGCGTGCAACTAAACCATATTATCGTTACACACAATTAGGCCGTACTATCGTTGCGTTCAACTAACCCGTATTATCATTACGCGTAACTATAGCCCGTATTTTCAGTATACATACGTTCAACTAAGCCATATTTTCATTATGTGTAATTAAGCCATATCTTTATTATAGCCACAAGCTTTGCATTTACTGTATTTACTGTAAGGATGGTGTTCAGAATTCGTTAGCTAAATATGAAATGAAGCCAAGATTTAAGAAATCGCTGCATCTGCGGTGGGAGATATGTATATGCACATTCACAATACATTTTAAATTACTGATAGATGCTGAAATTCTTGCCAAGTACGAGCACAAAATTTATCTGGCAGTAAATACCAATCTACACTGTCGTTTTCTGTTCCCTATACGTAGTACAAAGCATTCGAACGTTTGTTGCCTTCCTGCACACACGACTCTGTGTCTGCTAAAAGTTTAAAAAATGTTAACCGTCGTCTAGCTGCCCTCTAGCGAAAGCTGCTGATGGAGGATTGGGTATCTTTCTTTTCTTTTGGTTACAAGGCTTACGGAGAACAAAAGACCGTAATGTGAACCCTGCTTAAATGAGCAGTCGGGGGTGCCCTCTGACATTCAGAGCAGCAGCTCTCAGCCGCTTATATCGGAAACGGCAGGCTGTGAAGCGCCTTCTGCTCCAGTGTGCATACATACACCGACCTCTTTGTTCCTGCCGCGTGCTGTATGGGGCGACGAGCTGCCGACGTGTTTGCATGGGGTGAATGACGGGCTCCGACGTGCTTGCATGGGGTGAATGGCCGATTCCGACGTGCTTGGATGGGGTGAATGACGGGCTTCTGACGTTCTTACATGAGGTGACTCACAGAGTTTTACGGGCTTGCATCAGGCAAATGACGGGCTTCTAACAGACTTGCCTGATAGTGAATATCAATCAGGCTTACGTGAAGTGAAGGACGGGCTTCCAACGGACTTGCGTGGGACAAGTAACGGGCTCCCACAGGACGTGTCCAGTACGAATGACAGGAGTCCGATGGGTGTACACATAAGCTGTTATGACCCATTTACTTGCATCTCTCAACCCCATTCTTCTTAGTTATGTTTATCGTTAGCGAAAATTTGCCTCTGTAGCCGATAGCTTTGTGCTTTACCCTCAAGCGCGGCGCGTAACTTGGAAAGCCGTATCATAGATACGGGCAGCGCCCTCTCGCTCTCGTCTTCTTTTTCCAGCGGACTAGCCGAGTGCTCACTGCCCCGCCGCGTCCGTGTGAGTCATACTCACTGACTCAGCAGCCGTGTGTATCTCCCGTATAACTATTTTTTTATACCTTGCTCTGTCTTCCATAACGCAGCAAAACTGAGTGTGAAGAAGTTGAATCTCTGCTGACTCTTTTCATCGGTGCAAGGCTGTGAATTGACTTCGTATTCTTGTCCTCTTAACATTCCTGGAATATGTTCACGTCTTTTGAGGAGCATTTTCGCTGATGAATTGTTAATAAAATATTCATTTCTCGAAAGTATTTCTGAAAAAAATGTGACTACAGCAGGTTTAGTACGACACTCGTAATATCTACCGTATTAGATAGCTTACGTTTCATGAGATGGATAAACTATTTACCGATATCCGAAAGCATTACCAATTAGCTATTTTACGTTTTACAGCACTATTTATGTGGTTTCAGGGTGTGTGTAAATCCGTGAACTGTTACAGAAAACATGTATAAAGAAAAATAACAACATGTATAAAGAAAAATAAGCATCTAAATACACAACAGTCGTAAGAGGCAGATTTACCTGGACCACCAGCGTACCAATTCTTGTCTAATGCACTTAACTAGAAGCGACCTGTTGCTGAGGTGCACTCGAGGCCTGCAGGAGCTCTCTATATGCCTCCTCCGGCCTGCCATTCAAGCGCAACTTGGCCGACACTGCCAGCGTGGAGGCTTTGTTGCGCACAGCGGGCATGCGCCGCTTTCAACGGCAGGCTGTCGCTTTAGATACGCGCCTGCCGATTGCTATAAGCATCTGTGAATGTACCAGTGAGTTTGTAAAATAGGACATTGACTATACAACATCTTGGTGAAGCGCATTGTAGGGAAAATAGTGCAGTATATTGACAGTTATACCTACTCTTCTGTAGTGTATAGTTTGTTGCATCTATGGGTGTGCCAGTGAGTTTATGAGATAGGACAATGACTACAGTTTAGTGTAGAGATTGGAAGCACGGAATTTTGACAGTTCTACTCGTAAGTAGTGTACATTCTGTCCCATCTCTGTAGGTGTCGGTGAGTTCATTATGAGATAGAAAAAAAAAAGTTTTTTCTTCGGTTTACTGGCAAAATTTCAAATTTTCTGTAGCATCTACTCTACGGATATGCTGTTGATGGCCCTTGGAGAAACAGAATGTTAAATTGCATCTTTTTTTCGAATTACGTACGTCATTCTCATTGGCATCTGTGGGAGTACTAATGAGCTTGTAGAAGAGGACAAAGAAAACGATTACTCGCACCATTATTCTCGTTTTTTTGTGCCAATAGCACCTCTGGGAGTGCCAATGACTTCCGAGAATAAGATAAACGAAGACCCAGCTGGAGTCGTTACACTCGTCATTTATGTAATTGTCTGCAAAGCCTCTGAACAGGCCTATGCTCATGGGGACGTAAGACGTTGAAAAAAGACATCACCGCTTACACGTTTATCTGGCGCATTTTGTGTGGCAGTTCTGCATGTGAGTTTCCTCAACATGTAGGTAAAACATGGAGCTGACTCATAACCTGACCAATAACCTAAAAATATTTAGTTTCAGATATTCGATATATGCACTCTGAAAATTGTTTAGTGCACACTTTGTGGCCACACTAGCGTTTAGTTATTAAAATGTATATCGTATGTACATGTATATAGCATGTCTTGCATTTCAGTCAAAATAAGGCTTTCTATATTTTTCAAATTTCTTAGAGGTTTATTTGCGATAATTTTTTTCTATTTATTGGACTTTGATACTGGCAGTAATGAAATACAGTTATCATTTGGGCATAAAGTGTCATTGTTGTCTTTTCTAGTGTTTTAAACCCGTTATTGAATACGGTAGTATTTCCTTAACCCTTCCTTTCCCATGCTGCACCCTTACAAAATAAATAAATAATTCGTACATAACTCTGGGGTTGCGTTGTCGGATGGATAAAGCCCGACTCAGACTCCTGGACCCAGCCATTGTCCAATTCCATGGACCCCCAAAATCACCGACTCTGACTCTACAATCCTGCATACCTCAATAAATTAAATTTGTAACCTATCGTTATTACATATACGAGTATGTCTGTTTTAATGAACCAGTCCGTTGCATGTACAGAGCACTGATAGTACTCCAAATACAGCATCAGCTGGCGCTCATATTCAGCTTCGAAGCTGCAAGGAACACCCTATCGGAAAGTCATAGGCATTTATTCAATATTTGCAGGGGTGGATTTTATCGGAGCACCCACGTCACTCCAACAGGCAGTGCAACTCGGCAGCATAGATACGGTAGGTAACTTAGCGACGTGCAAGCTGAACCTCTGCTCATAAAGTTGAGCGTGCGGCTACGTAGCGTGGCCCCGGTATATATAGTATCGGCAATTTTGTTCAGTGATCTCCAGGGTTCGCTCGTAATCCTTCCAGTAGGACCCATACACCCACAACCTACATCGCTCATTGTGGCTTGCAGAGCCTGCACCTTCCTTGCCTGGAGATCCAGGGACCATATAAACTGTTTGGCCACCTTGGTAGCGCCTTATCTTCGTGTCGTTCATCCGCTTACCCAAAGCGCGCTGCCAGTTTCTCTCCGATAATCGGCTAACACTTCAGACCAAAAGTTTTGTCAGCAGCGCCTGTCCTCGATAAACCAATGGCATCAAAGCTAGACCCCGGAGAAGTCTTGGCTTAATAAGGATACAGTCAGCCGCCGCTGTCGTCACGCTTTAGAAGCGGCGTATATGCAGCTGAGATTTCTGGACTGTCTATTGCTGCATTGTCGTCAGGCTTTGCTTCACTTGCTGCAGCCCGCGGGATTGTAGTTTGCACCGTGTCTGTGCTTGTGTCCGTCCAGACATGGTGGTGCTCCATTTAGTTTCATTCACAGATATCTATTACACAGAACTTTGTTCGTAGTCCGGATTTGGTGTATTGGAGGTCCCAGAGTGTTTATAATAATAATAAATGATTTAGTTCAGCAACAGGTGGATGTATTCTTGTTCTTAATACTAGTACAACTGGTACAATATTATGCATATAGTAGAACATAGAGGGCAATCAGACAGTGCTTTCCAAGTTGCGTATGGCAGGACATTGGAACTCCTATAACAGCGGACAGCCAAATCAATCGTTCTAGAGCCGGGGTTCCCAACCGGAGAAACGTCGCTTCCAATTGACTTTTGTGGATTCTATAGTCTGACTATTTTATCAAGGCAGTTGGCTCGTGGTTAAATTCCTCTATAGCGGTGCTAATTCTGTGGGTATTTCTGAGATCTCTCTATGTACAGGTAGTGGGCGGGGCTAAGATATGGGCCGAACAAAATCTCAGAAATATCCATAGAATTGACAACGCTATAGAGGAATTTAACCACGGCCGAACTGCCTTGACAAAATGGTCACACTATAGTTTACATCGATGCTAATGATTTCCTCAATGTCTTGCGATTAAAATGCAGTTAAAATTTCCCTTTTCATAGCCGACTGAATCCACACTGTCTTAAGTGTATACAACGTCACTGTTGAGCTCGGCTTCATTTATTGAATTTTACCTTTGTTTCTCAGTTCTCCCTAAGGCCGTAATTTCCTTGACAATTTTGGAATCAGATGCTGCTGAAATTCACTTTTTCGTAGCTTTCTGACGTCTAGATATTTTTTGTGTAGTTTGCTGCCACATCGTCTGCCTTGTTTCATTTTGGTGACTATTCCGTGGGTTTTCTCTGAGATCTGAAACTTCTGTAGATTTATTCCAGTTCAGTTTCACTTGAAATACACTATACTGTACATTTCTAGAAGGGTGCAAGTCTACTGCCGTCAAGATTTTATGCACCATGGATGTATATATATATATATATACTACACTCTTGTTAGACTTTGCTTCGTTTGTCGAAGATTTTGTCATGTACTCCGTTTTCCTTGAAACCGAAACTTCAATGTTCCTCTGAATGTTTTCAGTGTTCTGAATGTTTTTGTGCGGTCCATGATGATTGGCACCTCCTCCGACTGTGTGTCGTGACACTACTTTAGTTACTGCGTACTGCCTGTATATTTGCTATAAATTGCGAACCCCAGCACGTACCCAGATGAGATAAGAAATGAGTTTTTGCTCTTCTTTCTCTCTTTTCATAATCCAACTCAGATACACTAACCTACCGTACACGTACAGTATGTGCCTAAAAAGATTTTGAGGCTCAGATTCATACTCAAAGCCCCGGTTTATTTATTACTCGTGTAACTGACAACTGACACAGTTTTTTAAAGGCAGGAAAGCATTGTTTATATTGATGACTTTTTTGTACTCTCCTTATACGATTGGCATTGACGTTTGGGTGACATGTGCGATAATTTTCATTTTTTACTTTAAAACCCACACAACTGAAAGCCATTAGTGACAGTTCCCGTCGTTTCCTTTATAAATACCAACAACAAGAAGACATTGGTGACAGTTTTTTTAATAAAACACTGGCAACGGCATGACCTAGATGACAGTTTTATTTTTTTAGCTTGTAGCAAGATCACTAACAATTGAATGATCCAAGTCCATAATGGTATTTTGCCTCTATTTTCCAGGGAAAAACTCTGATGGTGTGTCGTCGTAAGTGACACATACAAAGACTAAACGCCTAGTTTCTGACTGCCGCTATCAAGAGACTGGAACTGTTTATCTGGCCCGAGCCAGGTTAGAAACTTTATTTGGTAGCTGTACGCTGCAGTCGCCATTTTTGCCCAACACCTTGTACAGCTCGGCGCCCTTATCTCAACCGTCGTAAAGTAAGAATTTCAGTGCGGTTTAGTGTTGTTTTGGCAATGCGCAAGTGAGAGCAGCGATCTTACGTCTTATTGATGACAATTTTTTGAATGCTCGTACCCGATCTTAGGGCGTGTGTTGATGGTTGTTTTGGGGCGATAAGGAATTCTTCTAAAGTTCTCATTTATATGTGCCACAGATAACACTCAAGCGCACTTCAAAGGGAAAAAAGGCTAATGGGCTGTATGCTTAAGTGACTCCCACCGCGTCTTGGTCTGTTTTCCTCTTATTCAATTAAGTTTCCCATTGGTATATCTGTGATATTGGACTTGAGTACAAACCTAGCAACCGTTCTCTGTGCTAAACACATTGCGTTGAGGCGAGGGGTTGTGCGATTGGCTCGTTAGAATCGATCTAAGCCAAGCCCACTACACTTCACTTGTCCGGAACTACACCCAGGAACTTTGGCTTCATCACAGTGAATCATGTTGTAGGTGTTAGAAGCAACTCCATTACGTTGAGCCGACTGAATACTCCATTTTACGGAGTAAAATTAAGTTCGTGGGAGTCTCACTTGTAATCGATTAAAGGTCAGCACCTGAAACTGAATTAACTTGCCGAAGCTAGCACATATCTGTTTGAAGTTTGGGATAAGTCAACCTCGACCATTTAATTTCGCCGGCCAGTCGAACGCAGCCTTTTACGAATAAGTAAATTTCAGTTATTTTCCTCTCCATATATTTAACTAAACGCATTTATAAAACCGCCTGTCTTGCTAGGCAACGCATGTAAGGATAACAACAAATACGAGCGCATGTATATACTTGAGTGGTAGAGTGGTGACAGTGCTGCGCTCGTTGTCTTGGGGCCCGAGCCCCGATGCGGCTCGCTTCCTAGCCTGGGAGGCGGAGCTTAGCGATACCCGGGATTGCAGCGTCAGCATATCAGGTATTATAGTCTCATGAGAGAGCATTGGCCTAACCAGCAATGGGCACGGTCGGAGGACACAGTTGTCATTTGTGTTTTTCGTCTTTAACGCCATAGCTCTGACTTTTGTGATCGACTTCAGCCGTGCGCTCCGCTAGCCCTTTGCAGCACGAACTAGTTCATGTGACTTTTCTAAATGGGAAGATCTTTCCCTTACCTTCACATAAAGATTCTTTTATATTACTGTACCTTGCTATGAAACAATATCGGTGCTAATATGTTTGTCGACATCGCTTACGGCCGTGATTCCGCTGCGTAGCATACGGTGCATTTGCCTACTTCAATTCACTTCAAAAACATTTATTTCTCCTCGTAGGTAGGTATTCATACAATAGTTCTGTTACAATACATGTTCAGTACACTAGTGTAAAATAATAAGCAATGAGTCTTACGCGTTAGGTTAAGAATTGACTGTACAATTCTACTTCACAACCTTCTGTTCATACAAGAATAATGAGAAAGTATAGTTATTTCTCCCCGTAGGAATTTTTTCATACAATAATTCTATTAAAATACTTGTTGAGGAAATTAGATTAAAACATCGCAATGAGCCTTACAGATTCGGAAGCACGTTTATAGCACTATTCTACTTCACGACCTACATTCTGTACAACGCTCTATGATAGCAATAGGTTCACAGTTCACACACAGGTATATTGTGAATCAACTAACACATCATGTTAATTTCAAGGCTAAAAATAGGCGACATTAGGAAAACATGAAATGATAGATATAAATAAAAAGAAAAGAGAAGTCAGAAAAAAAGCAGAAGCGAACATACAGCTGTAAAAGATTTACTTCGCTTGCGAATTCGAATACTGGAAGCGGCCAATCCATTGGGCTAGATCCACGAAGTCCTCACTGCCATTCTACAAAAACTACCGTAGATAGATCACTCTCGATTTGGACGGTACCTAACGTTTGTCTATGTTTCACTGTTACGTCAAGCATATGCCTGATACCGTATTTAGGTTATTGTTTCTTGATGTGCCAGAGAGTAATATAGATATTTTTCGCAATGCTATAAGTGGTAACTTGTTACTGCACGAAAACCGAGATGCAGTTCTGCTTAAAATGTAATGTAAATGTGATAACAGAATAAATATGTAATTAAATACATGTACAAATATATAGTTAACTTACAAATACAAAGCTATGTATCAGTATAAAAATCAATTTAAATAATGCTATGAACGTAATATATATGCATTTATAATTACCACTAAAATATAATTATTTATTATTGTCACATAAATACCCATCGACATTCGTAAATATAAATCTTACTACAAATATCTGCTATTATATATACGTTGTGTTAAGTATGCACTTCATATGTTAACTCACCAATTAGATGCGCATTGGATGAGTCTGAATAAGCCAATCTGTCGGCCGGACCTCATCTCCGTACTGTCCTTGCATTGGACCAATAAGTCTGTGGTGACCGTAGCCCTGTATGGTCCGAGTGTGGCGATGTTAACAGGTGTAGACGATGTGCAGGGCCCCCTGTTGGGGGGTGCTCGATATATGGAGGTGCAAGGGATGTATCCGAACCCGCGGCGTGTTGGGTGTGGGGCTTCTGGATGTTTTCGTGCCTGCATGCAGATTTTTTCTCTTCAAGACTTACAATTTTCCTACCCAAGTGGCTATAGATATTAATGATAAAAACGTTAAGGGAGCTTAGTTGTACTAATAATGATGGTAAAATTTGATTTGTAAGCATATTGATGTTGATGACTATAGCTCTTGTAAAAAAAAAGTGACAATGGTCTTGGTATTAGTAATAATAATTTCAATGGTAAAATTCCAATGGTAATAATAACTGGAACACCATGAAAGCGCATACCTACGGCAAGCAATGCAACGGTAACGAAATATTCAAATTGGTTCTGAAACTTTGATTTCCTTTGTGTCAGCACCAAAATTTATTCAGATGTGCATTGTAACAGTAATAACAGCCTCTGTAATTTTCTAGAAAATCCGCTAAATTATGTTGTTAACAAAGATTCTGATAAATTTTAGCCAAACACACAATTAGCCACCCTTTCGTTCTCAAAAACTCTGCGCTTGCTATGAGGTTTTAGAAGAAGCTCATAACAGACACTCTCATTGTCGTCACTTGTGTTCCACCTCCCGTTTTATTCAGTCGTAAATAAAATACAAGCACCAACTTCAGAAATAAAATATTTTGTCCAAATTTCCAGAGCGAGAAACAACTCGCTTGTTTCAATAATGAAAACTTTGATGCGAGAACTGGAGTTCCCGTCGGGAAGGAAAGGGTTAATCATTATGTCTTTCAACATTATTGATATTTCCTATAAATTTCATAAAGATCCGTTTATTTTGTTAGGTACTTTACTAACAAGCACAAAATCAAATACAGAGACAAACAAACGAACGAACAGATCATCGCAAAAATTTGGTTATTTATTCTTCGGGATATACCTCACAACTCATGTAAATTTCATAAAAAGTCCGTCCATAACTTTTGAGTTCTTGTACTAAGAGAAAGTAGGCAGACAAAGAAACGAACAGATGAACGGATTTTCACCTAATGTTAATTATTTGTTACTGCTGACATGCCTAACAATTCCTGTAAATTTCGTTGAAATCGCCCATAGTTTTTCGAGTTATTTTAGTAACAGACAACTTACAGACTGACACGACAAAAACATAACCTCCTTGGCGGAGGTAATAATAAACAGAGCATTATTGACAGGTGTAAAACTAACGATAATAATGGTAGTCATAAACTTACAGGCAATCGTTTAATTACGTTATTCACATTAAGAAAATTAACTTCTCATACTGTAATTATATTATTAGTGACAACTCTAATAATGTTAATAATTAGGGAAATCAGCAAATTAACGGAAATTATTGTAATACACAATGATTATAGTTATAATTAATTATTAGCGTTCACGACAATGAAACTGATACTGGTCATAATAATTAACATTAGTAACAAATTGGTAGAGCATCAGACAGGTCAGACGTTCCTGGACCTAATTAGAAAATTGAATAAAAAATTAGCACAAACAGTTTTCCTAACTTGAGCATTACAAGATAATAGAGACGTTACACGTACTGAAGATAAGGTGAAGGCAAGCGTGCTATTTAAGGGCCTCCGATGCTACAGGTTTTATCCTTTTTCGGTAGTAGATATTTACCTCTGGACAACCCACTGGGTGACACAATTAATGGGCACAAAGCTCACCTATCTTTTAGCTATAATATATGAATGGGGAAAGATAATATCCACTCGTGTCCAACTACTCCAAGACACTGACAAGATTGATGAGTAGAGTGAACAGCTATCGTTCGGACACGATATTAAAATCACCATTTAATTATTCTAGTCTGAATTGCGAGGACGTTGTTACAAAATTCAATTTTACCTGTAAGCTTGCTGTAGCCATGCTACACTTCAACAGTGATCATGATTATCATGTAAGCTTTATATTCACACACATTTGCAATTTTAGTGGCGCATATAAAATCCCTTGCTTGGTAAATATTATAAGAATTATTAATGCACACCAATGTAAGAATTTTTTGCTTCAGTGCGTTTTGCTGACAATATTAAAAAGAATTTTACACATCGAACCGAGAGTGAAAATGTCACAAGTTTAATAAATACCAAGTTTATATATGTACCTATATCTATCAATTACGTATAGGATATCTAGCCCCTCGCCACTAAACGATGACAATACTAATGTAAACTTGATCATTTGCATCTATTTATACATAATTTTACACATCCCAAAGACTCCAATCGAGCTAGAGCAGTTGGAGGAAAAAATTCCCCCACCACACCCAAAAAAACCGAAAGATTACTTGCTGCATGCTAGCACCACCAAGTCCTATCTATGTTCTTCCTCGTGTCAGAGGATTTCAATTTCCTTCGTCCTACAAAACGAGCACTAATCACTGACTTGTTATCAGGCAGCCTGATTGCTCTCAATTGTAGCTAATAATTCATGGAGCCATCTCATAATATGGCGAGACATGTTCTTGCCATGTATGGGTTGCGGCGAACCTCCCTGCATGTGAGCCATGCCATGGTGATCTTGCGTCGTTAAGTTGAAGGGTTGGTTTTACCATGTTATGTTTTGTGGATCTGTTTAATATGGCAATCTGGCGTTGTTTCTGGTGTCACGGTGGTTTTTGGCCATTTGTTCTAGTGTGTTACTATATATAGGCTCGTTTTGATAGCTGTCCTATTGCGTACCAGGGGTTCTTTTGCTAATTGTTCTGTTGCGTACCTTGACCGTTTTACTAATTGTTCTGTTTCGTACTGTATATGGGAAGTTTTGCTAATTATTCTGTAGCCTATATAGGCAGTTTTGCTAATTGTTCTGTTTCGTATATGTGAAGTTTTGCTAATTATTCTGTTGCCTATATAGGCAGTTTTGCTAATGTTCTGTTGCGTGTATGGGCCGTTTTGCTCATTGTTCTGTTGCGTACATAGGCCTTCCGTTCTACTGACTACTTATTCTCCTGCGCACAATTGTAGTTTTGCTAATTATTCTTGTTTCTTAAATATACGTTTACCCAGATATGCGTATCCGGCCTTAATAATTTTTTTCACTTTCAGCTTCGTGTCTAGATACCAGTCCCATTATTATTTACCAAAAGCTCGTCGCCAGTGCTTGCTTCGTTTATATTCTCCTATGCAGCGTGCATATATATGAACCCCCTTTTTATGCAGTGCGCAAAACCTGTTTTTTTTTTATTTAAAGACTATATAATATCCATAACACACAAGATATTTGTAACACATATAATATTTAGAACGTACGTAATATTTACAACACATGTGATACCTAGAACCCATAATATTTATAACACACAATATCTATCTCACATATAATATTTATAACACGTTTTGGCTAACACAGGCAAAGCTGTGTGGTACACAACTTAACTCAAGTCTCATCTAAAGCTCCACAAGCTCCCTTAGCCTAAGTGGAAGTCCATCAAGACAAACTGAGGCTCCGCCTGTCATTAAAACCCCGGGCCTCCTGCTGAGGTGCGGCCAGGTGAGTAAAGTAGGCTAAATTAACAGCCACGTGTAGCGGATACCTCGCTCACTGCGCTCCAAAAAGTCCTGGTCCATAGTTCCTGGCTCCTTAAGAACCTGCCTCTACTATCCCCCAACTCCAACCTTTTCTTTATACTTTAGTTTACAATTTTGTTAGTAAACAGACACCTGTCCCAAAGTATTATTCTTGTCGACAGCACGCTTGCATTCTGCAGGCGCTGAATTTGAAACGCTGCGAAAGCTATTCTGTACTGGCGACGGAATAGTGTCTTTGCGTTAGTGCCTCGACGCTGGTGGCTTAGTTCACGTACTAGTGTTGTCGCCAGACGTTGTGCTATGTTACTGGCTGTGGGGTTCTCACGAAGACTCTGGTTCTGTTTCGTAGGAAAGAAATTGTAAATAACTCCCTATATATATAGGTAGAGACCTGCTGATTCGTTATAATGGTGAAAAAGTAGGGTCATTATTTTTACATTTAAGCAAGAAACGTAGGGCAATTGCATAGCTAGCAGGAGTATATAGACAAAGAGCATTATATTTTATCGTCGAGAATACGTAGAAGACGAGTTGGGTGTAATATGCTTTTGCTATTTGTTAATAATCCACTTAGAAGGCTTCTTACATAGAGAATCTCGCACAAATGTTCAGGATGCAAAGGATTAAAGGATCTAATGAACATGCATGAGTGTGGCAGTGGCAGTCACGTTGAGATTTTAAACTACGTGTCGTTGGAGCCCACACTGCAGCTGAGGTCGAGCAAGCGACAACGACATTACATTTAAAATAGATGTTCATTCAGAAAATGTTGAATGCAACTCAACGGAAGTATGAAGTTGATTGAAAATTCTGAAACAATTATGCACTATAGGAACATAGTGAAAACATCTTGCCATTTTTCAGTAGACGCACATTTTATTCAGTTAAAGCGCGTACGTTTAATTGGCTGCCGAAATTAAGACTTCGAGGCTTAACTTGTCCGGACATCAGATACGCGCGTTGGTTTTGCCAGTGCGAACGGAATCGTGTTGCGAGTGTTAGAAGCAACCGGTAGGTACGTTGAGCCGGCTGAAAATTTCATTTTACGCAGTACGTAAGAGTAGGTTTTGGAATCTTAGAGGTAACCAACTAGAGGCCCGATTGAACTGGTGGAAGCCAGCGCACCTGTCGGCAGTTCCGTTCAAGTCAAGCTTCTGAAGCTCATAATGTTCTTATACCCTAGCTTGTTCCTGTGCTTTTCTTTCACCCATGAACTTTTCAACACGCTGCCGTACGCTCGCACAGCTATCGCGCTTCAGGTAGCACAGGATCAAACCAATTTAGGTTGGCTGGCGTATCTCCGAACTTAAGCATCCCTGCCGCCCAATAAACAAGACAGCGGCGGCAGTCATTAACGTTTCTATTATCGATGCAGCGATAAAACCTGACGGAGGCCCGTCGTTTGTTATGTCCCTCTCGATCGGACGGACCGGCTTGTCTTATTTTGTTGCTGCGGATATGCGAGTGCAGCGTGGCGTGCGGTGTCCTGCGTTGATTGGTGGCATTTGAGGTTGGTATCCTGGATACGAAATATTGCATGGGATATCCTGTACTTCGTTACGCCAAGTTCGATATTAGTGCTCGCTGCAGACGATAGTCTTTTGTCCCGCGTGTTCACTGCATGCACAGCATCCGAATCATTCGTCGTCTCCTTGTAAAGCAACCGTCTGTCTAAATAAAAATGGCTAATATTTTAGCCATGATGCAAACTGAATTAGCAAGTGCCACTAGTAAACTATCTGATATAGACTGAAATTGTGAACAAGTATTCACTCAGAAAGTAGTGTAGGACAAACGACTATCGTCTGCAGCTGGCGTTACGAAACGTGGGCGTAACGTTGATGTTATGTAACAGCTGTTGTGTCTTGCATTGTTGGTTATATGCTATTTACGCTGCATCCTAGATATGTGAAATTCAGTTATTCTGTATCTCTTCGGCTGCTATATGATGTCCTCCATTGCTGGTTGTTGGTACACCTGATGGTATAGAGACAGGTGCTCTACACACGCTGTATCCACAGACCTTTTCTTTTTGAGAAAAAAAAACTCGTTTACTTTTTCGTCGGCTCCAGATATTTACTTTCACTTCGTACAGCTTTACTTAAATTTTCTGAATTTACAATTTAAATTGCAAGTTGCTGCAAAGTGGTAGCGAGGTTGTATAGGCGACGTTATTGTGTTTTACTTAATCATATGTCCACTTCCCGCTCGCTGTGATATTGTCGTAGGAGATTATGAATGTGAACTGCTGCGGGTTCTGAGTTTCCACCAGGACTCTAGTGTCATTTGGCGCAACTGCAGGCGTATGCTTTGTTACATTAGCCATCTCGTTACGGTATTGTTGCTCCTAGAGCCCCAGTATTTACGGTTGCGTAACTAGCGCGCTGTCGTTATCGTAGCCAATTGTCACTTGAGTTATCACCTAAAACTATCACAAGAAGATTAGATTTGTTTGCTCTACTGAACCGAGATAGTTCTCGGTAGTTATTGCCCTTATCAAGTAGACGGTATCGTAACTGTGTCCCCTTGCTCTGTTCAATAAGCTGTAGGTAATTAGTTATCACTATCCTAACAGAAGCATAAGACGCCCCAACATTTAAATTATGAATTTATCTTCTAGGACAGCCAAGAATTCTGGTTGAAAATAGTTCAATTTAAAAGAAAAGTTTTCTTTAAATTCTCTAATGTTTCTAAAACATTAATGTGTCACGTTTGTAAAAACGATTGGAAAGTATAATATTGAAGTGTACCAATATGCTGAAGTTTTATATAATAGGTTTTTTATTTCAAATGTAATGCTCAGTGCAGATTATTGGACTTGCCGGTGTCTGCACTAAGCGAGCTTCTGTAAAAAAAAAGCCTTGCCGTCCTCCTCCCCATGTAGCCAAATATTGCCATAAAATTATTTGTATGTCATTTGAGAGGGCATTAACTTCCGTTAGCGTATCACTCGTGCCTCAGGCACACGTAAAATACTCTGCTTAAGTGGATATTGGTATTACGGTATTACCGTATCCTCATTTTCGTGTTTAGTCATAAAATATAAGAAATTATGCATATTAACAAAACAAGTGTATACAATAAAGTTAAATATACAGATCTACTTATATGCCTAAATACACACACGGTGTGTTCTCTGCATGAGTTACCCCAAAGTTCGATTTAAATATTAAATTTTAAATATTTGATAATGAAACCGATCTTGCTGTGTGGTCATGTTGGCTTGTCGAGTGTTTCATTGTGGCGCGTGAAACACACAAAGATCGATTTTTTTCTATCTGAAAGTTAATGGCGATAATAAACACCTTTATTTAACTTTTGTCCGACCAATATTACAGTGCGTAAATAGTCCTATAATAACACGATTATCGACGTGTTGTAGGAATGAACGACAGTGCTTTATGACGTAAGAAAAATCGAATTTTCAGAACTTGCAATAAACTAGGAAATATTTCGTTAGGATAATGATAATTTATTGATGTATAAGAAAGCAAAAAAGAGCTACGCAACTACATACATGGTACAGCGCCTGTTCCTCTATGCAAAGTGTCGGTTGTTGCGTATCAATAGCAATAATGTGGAGCACATATAGGCAACATTAGCTGAGTTACTCGCCCATAAAAGGCCCCATATTGCTCGTTACTCACTTCCTTTGCTCGTACGTTTGCCCCAATTGACGGCTGACAAATGGTGTGCCTGCCTTCCATGCCGCTCGTCACGGCCGCTTCGCCATGTGCGGTTCAGCCTGGGTTGTGGTTCGTCGTCGTGTGTACCCAAAGCCGGAGATTCGAGGTCTGTTAGCAAGGATGGAGTTCGTCAGAAGCGTTGCCGCTGGCCTCTAACTGTGACGTCACTGTCCTGTAACTAAGGTTAGGTACTAAGGCTGCGAGGTCTGGTTGTGAGGAAGTGTCACCACTAACCTCCTATGGTGCCTACTTAATTACTGGAACAAATATTCATTTCATTATGACGTAAAGGGAATTCTTTACTCTTTATATTGACTATTCGGCGTATTGAATTTTTTTTGGCAGAATAACGAAACAACCAAATGTCAATAACGTTGCATATATCCGGTCTGCTTTGCCGTCGACTGAAACCTGGCCTAATTTTTGCCTATCTGTTTTCTTCAAGCTTGTCAGAAAATGGACAGATAAACTAATGAACAAACAAACAGACAAATAAATAAATAAACCTATAAATACATATCAATCTATTATATCGTAGATAGTAATAGCGCTATTAAGCCATTAACGCCTTCTCATCATTTTTGGATAATGTATTAATAGTACCATATTAACCTATAAGAAATGAAGGTTTCCTTTATGCGCTTTGTTGAGTTAACTCTTTAATAACCGAAAGGACGCATACACTTTTGACACTTTTATAGCTGGTGCTCTATTTCTAACTCTGTTGGTGTTCAGCTGTGGGATGTTGAAAGGTAAATAATGTCCCCACGCAAGGACTGAGTTAATTAAAAAGACGTCCCCCTCTGTACCGCCTGGTGCAGTAGCCAAGGGAGGTGTGCGTGATATGTGGCAACAGCGGCGCCCGTTGTAACGCTTGGCATTTCCTGTCCTCCTTCCCTTCCGAGAAACTTCACCTGATCTGTGCCCGATCGAACTGCCCCTGTTGCTGCAGCCACTTCCGGTGGATACGCAACTCTATTGAGTATCTTCAGTTATCCTTCTTTCTACTCTGACTTGCATTATTTTTCTTTTTTTTTTTTTTTGTTCATCTTGCTTTATTCGTTATTCTCATGCGTTGAGATCATCTGCTTTTCTGAAGGACCACATAAATTTATGAGAATACCTCTCTTCTGATATCTTATATTTGGCTCAATATTGTTGTGCGTAAGGATATTTAAACTTAACGATCGGCTAACTTTTTTTTTCCTAAGATATCCAAATAATTTTGACGTAACGGTAATTGCGCATATGTGGCCGGAGCGTTGGTCCCGGCTGCTCTCTGGAAGTGGGCCTGTTGGTCCCTCTACTGCCAGCAGCTAATCAAAACGGTTTCATTATTTTCGCGTGGAGCTCAATTTAATTGATTTGGCATTTCCGCTTTAAATTCACGTTAATGGTAGGGCAAGAAAAGTTCTATATAGAGTAATGAAGGTCACTTGTTTTTATGGTTAAAAGAAAATACTGTAATTTACCTCTGCTATAAATATTGTGCGCGAAATTTGCTGTTAAAATTTTAATAACTGAGGTGGTTGCTATGGTTACGTCTTTGCGGCGAGTGGGTGATTTACGGTAATCTTTCACTACTTATTTTTTTAACGGCGTTAATTTTATAGACAATAGCTGGGATCTCGCTATTGATGGGGCAAGCAATGTTTGAACTCACGCTAAGATGAATAAAATATATTTTATACTTAACCGCGCTCTGCGAGTTCTGGGCTGCTCAATGTTCCAGTTTTACTCATAATAATACTTATGTATATTTGCAATCATAATTTTACTAATCCTAGGAACTGAACTACCCTAGACGCAGGAATAATTATACTATGACTAGCCCTCCTCTCGTGAATTAATTTCCCTTTCTTGTAGGAATAATACTTGTAGGAATAATACTTGTTGGAATAATACTTGCAGGAATAATACTTGTAGGAATAATACTTGTAGGAATAATACTTTCAGAAATACTCACAGGTAACGGTATGACAGGAGGCATTAACAATATGATACAACTGATGCTGTCTTTCCTCTTCGCTCCCGCAGAAGTACGCATGACTCATTAGCAATTGCATCTGTGCTCTCTAATGCAATACTCGCCCCGGCTCCAGAGCACGACTCCTTCCTTGCATGTTACTCTGTATTGGTGCTATATAAGGCTGACTCATGCACGGGATGAGTCAGGTGTGTCTCGGTGGACTGATTCCCAGTTACGCTGGAATTTGGCCTCCCAAAGCCAGCGGAGTGAAACGACATTGCTGGTGGTGGCTCCCAAAGTGGGCGGTATCTCCCCCTTCGGGGCAATGGAGTGATCGAGAAGTGTGGAGAAGCTGTGGGGCAGCAGCTGAGGCAAGGTAGCACTGAGAAGAGTTATGTAAATGACGCCGAATAATAGCTTAAAAATCTTTCTTTACTTGCGCATATGAGGCGGAAGGGCTCGCTGGAACCCGCCTGGAAAGCAGGGCCCTTTAGTCTGGAAGTGACTGCGGCAAGCGATGCAGTTTATGTTTATAGGAAAAAATTAAAGTTACCGGATGATAAATAACAGGCGGCTCTCGTTCGTATTTGTTCTTTGCACTGTATGATAAATGTTCCCAACTTATAGTTCCAGGCATAGACCTTAACAGTACTTGACTTTTAGGTCCAAGTTTTCTCTGACGCTGGCGGCCAAAATGGGAAAAAGGAGATTTTCTCAAGAGCTATTATGAACATGTTCAGACACGGTCATGCAGGAAAGCGCCTAAGTTTTTCCCCGCCGTATCCAAGATACTTTCTCCGTAGGAAAAATGTTAGGTACCTTGGGATTTTTTTCTTCAGTATTAGATAGGGGGAAAAGAATAGCTCTTGAGAAAGTCCAATTTTTCCGTTGCCGACTTTTGGCCGCCAGCGTCAGACCTAAGAGTCAAGTACTGTTGCGGTCCAAGTTCCAGTTATTCGATGCTGAAATTTCTAAATTTATTTAGTGCATGTTTTCGCAACACTATAATTTACTTTTTCAAAGGATTATGAAGTATAGATGTTATATATTTTAATAAAAGTAAAGCTTATTTTGCTTTACGGGCCTTTTTTTCTAGTTTATTTTATCACAATCCTCATTTTAATGTTTCTTTAATTTATATGAAGTTAGCACTGTGATTTGAAAATTACATGTACGATTTCCTTTTAAAGTATCGTTTCTTTCCTTTTTGTCTACTTACCAACCATCATTAAAGATGTTAGGTACTGTTTTCTCGTATGCTTCAAGTTTCTCCAGAATGTTTATAAAGAACGATTTTTGCGGATCTTTATAAATCTGATTTACATATATCTTGTCCTCTACATATGGCTGTCCTCATTAGAATGAACTGGTCAATGATACTTAACTTTATTGAGCATTTCTTGTTTATCATAACAATTTCCAACAAAACTAAACTTCATTATCTCGCTGTAGTACAACGTTCGCTACAGCTTAGGGCAGTTGCACCATACAACACATGGGTCTAGTGCCACTGTGGATATTATATGTATCTTTGATATGGATAGATATTTTGAGCTTTGTTGAATAATGTGTTGCAACATTTTACGGTAGTTCCATTCAGAATTTCCCTAGATTGCAAACGTGTTGAAGAAAAGTTAAAAATTCCTGAATTTAATAATTTTCTTATCAAATTTTGCAGAAATATTTCTTTCCCTCGTACCTGTTCAAAATGATATAATCACTGGAAAAGTGTCCATTCGCGCAAAAAAAAAATCTAGACGACCGAACAGACATCCAGACATTAGTATAAGGGGAGAAAGGGAGACAGTGCCTGCAAGCACCACAACAAACGCCCGTTTCTGAGAAGCGGTTGCAATACCGCCCCAGAACCTGGAAATGAAATAGCCGTGGCAGTCTGGCGGTCACAGCCGTCCCTGCAGGCAGGGGCGGACCTGCCCCGTCTCCTTAGGCCCCTGCATTCCTATGTAAATATTTCCTGCTGTGGTGGTAGCGCACCAGCTGTGTTGCGCCTGCTTCGTGCTGACTAGAGAACGACACGTGCAATAATTCTTGTTACAGCTGCCACGTGTTGATAAGAGTGCGACACATACAATAGTTCGTGTTACATCTACTTCGTGCTGGTATGGGTGCGACACATGCAATAATTCTTGTTGCGTCTACTTCGTAAAGGTATGGGTGCATCTCATGCAATACGTCTTGTTACCGGTACGTCTGCTTCGTGGTTCGTGCTACGAAGTATGAATCACATAGAATATTTCCCGCTGTGGTATAACGCATCAGTTGCTCTTGCTTATAAGTGGTGCTGGTAGCTGTGCGTCGTATATCCTTCCATGCTGGTAACGCACCAGCTACTGCTGCGACCGCATTGCAATGTATGTCCCAAAAAGCAATATCGAGAAAACTGTACCTGTACACAATTTCATTCGTTGTCTAACGCAAATCATCTTCTGATTTGGGATATAAAACTCGTCACCAGTTAAGGGCTTCCAAGCAGTGCAGCAGCGACGAAAAACGTATATACTTGCACTGCCAGGGGAATTGTGGTCAAAGGTAAATCCTATTCGAAATTACTTCAGCATATGGATACTGCAGTTTAACTACCTGTGCTATGACATTTTCCTTTGCACTCGCACTTTCAGAAAAAGTAGAATTAAATTAATGAAGGAAACATATTCTCTTTTGACTTCGTTTAAGGTAGTCCTCGAAGGTTGCATAAAAAAAAAGATGTAACTACTCCTGTTATAGAAAATGGGACACCCGATACCGAACGTTGAAGCTGGGATTGAGTAAATTCTTCTAACGATATTTAGCTTCAAGAATTGTGGGTAGATTCTTAATCCTGATTGCGTATCTGCATCTGAGAAAAGTTAAGCAATCAACATACGTATTCTCCATGGCAAAGAGTTCACCGTTGCGTAGCATAAAGAAGTAGCTGAACCAGATATATACAGTAGTATCTGTTGAAGTACTTAACATTTTTCAAAGCAATGGAATTTTAACATATAAGAACTAAATAAATATTACGCTTTATTTCAACTTAAATTACAGCCAACAGTAGCGTTACACCTAGCATTCCTTTTTTTTTTTTTTGTACTACAGTTCAAGGGCGGCAGGTGATGCGGTCGTAATCACAGGCTCGGGCTTTCTGAAAAAAGAGGGTTTTTCCTGACGGGCTTACCGGAACTAGCCCGTGGGCTGCGGACCGGCCTTACCGGCCTCTTGCTACTGGGACTGCATGCTCAAATAGTACGCTATAATGTAACTCTGGTATATTAGCTTTTTCATTCCGGGGGTGTAATGACGTCATCATGACGACTAGTGTCGCTGTATGGAGAGACGTGGCACTGCTGTGGAAAGTCTATTTGGCAATGTAGTATGGGCTATTACTTTCCGTTGCCAGAATTTCCACTGCGAACTAGATTTTCGAAGCATAATTTAGCAATGAAAATCTCCAACTGACGAGTTTGGCTGTAATCACCCTACAGTGTAGACATTGGGGATTACCCGCGTGATGATGTCTTACACTCTTGGTAAAGTAACTTCTTTCTGCAGTTAGGTTTGTACTTAGTGTTGTGCAGGGTTATTCCTCTTGACAAATCTAGACTTATGCGACTCATGTACCAATGAGTCTTTCGTCATGCACATTTTTTCTAGTCTCAGTGGGCCTCTGACACAGTAAACAGAAGGGTCCTCTCCCTGTACTATGGCCTTCGATCAAAAGCAGGTTATTTCCATCGAGGGTACGGTGAATTTATTGCCAAAGGAAAGCCAAGTTCGATAGAGACTTCATGTGTATATCATTGCTAAACTGTGATGTACGTACGTGCAGACAAGTGGTTTAGTAGTCAAAATATTGATGTTTCGTTAAAGGAGTTGGCTGTTTTGCGAGGAAATCAATTTAAGGTTATTGGTTCACGAATGGTATTGTTTTGTTCTCCAATTACGCTTATTTCTGAATGCGGACGCAAGATAATGTTATTCTATTTCGATAAAAAAATGCATACAATTGTAATAAATTAATTTACGATTATTGTTCGAAGAATAGCTTGTCTATGGTGTCAAACTACCTTATTCCTGCACAGGAGCTACAGGTTCTGTAACCAATATAACCCGTAAAATCACTTGCACTTCTCATTGGTGCCTTTACATCCTGTTTACAATGTAAGCCAAATTGCCTTCTGTCCTTAGTGACATCCAAGTGGCGCCCTAACTCTCCACACCAGCAGATTGGCATCACACTGCGCATCGTAACGTGTTCGCATGCTATGGCTCTGATCTACTTACATGGAATGATGACTTGTTGCTTTGTTGCTCGCGTTCTTCCCTGCACAGCCACTCCTATGCTGCTACCTTTGTGTTGGATGTGCGCCTCGACAGCCGCACAATTGCTCCATGCTGTTCTAGTGTCAACGCGCGACCGTCAATGTCTTGCAGATACAGTGTGGTGTGGGGCGGATGGTCTGTGTATTTGGTCCAAATCTTTGCTGTTCGAGTGCCTACATTACTACCTTGCAGATACAGTGTGGTGTGGGGCGGATGGTCTGCGTATTTCGTCCAAATCTTTGCTGTTCGAGTGCCTA
>LQNS02278089.1:2447797-2467342 GCA_001587735.2 Parhyale hawaiensis | reverse complement strand
TATATCCTATTAACATAATGGCAATAGCTCAAAGAAGCCGGGGTGTTAGTCCCGGTGTCTCTTTGGGAATGGGCCTTTTGGTTCGTCTACTGCCGCCTATCTAATCTAATCTAATCTACATAGTAGCCGATGTTTGTACCAAGAATTTTTCAACACCCTGTATACTATAGTATATACTACATTACTTACTTCCATGTATCTTCTCCTTATATGGAAAATCAGTAAAACACTTCTCTGATTTCGTCCATTTGCAATGCAATTCTAATTATATTTTATGTCTGTCTTGCTCTTCATGTTTTTCCTAGCACTAAAATAAATGTTTCCAGATTTTCGACTAGTAGTAGGTTTATATGCTGCATGTAAAGTAGCACCAAAACTAGCGGTAGCGCCACTAGGTGTTGAAATGTGTAGCGCCACTAGTATTTCTCAGGTCTAGCGCTAGCGCCGCTAGTTTGTTTCTCTAGCGCCCGCAACTCTGCAATTCCCTGTAGCTTATACATAGGTGGCTATGAAACTATTCGGGCACAGGGAGGTAAAGTATATGCGGTCACATGTTGAGCATTGACTTTTCCCAAAATATATACATGACACTTCTCCTGTATCTCCCACCTCGCATTGCAAATGCTGGATAGCTCAGCTGACAATCAAACGGAGCAGACGAAATCACTCGAAATGTTTATTCTCGTAGCCAACGGAGCCGTGAAGTATGCACAAGACGGCTGACTTTACACAGTTCTTGGAACTGCTACTTTTGTTTGGGCGCTTCTTATTTTTAGCCTCGCGTAGCAGCGGCGGTCGGGTGACGTAGGACGCTTGAGAGGGTCAACCGCTCCACTGCAGCAGCTGAAAGGCTGCTCTAAATCATTGTTCTTATTAATGCTCACTGAATTATAGTTTTGCTGTTGACCAAATTTTTTTTCGTACTGCTATAATGCTCGAATACTGTATTCGTAATTAATGCGATCCTTCGCGTTCGTCTCCTGGTCTTTATTGGTTTTCTTCAGCAGATCATTGCTGTTGTTGTTATTGCTGCTTCCTTTCTACAAGTCTCTACTCATAATGCGGTCTTGCGCTGAATCCCTGTTCTGACAACTGCCCTGCAAATCCGTCTTCTTACAATATTGTCCTCTTACAATCTCTCTGCTGATAAAACTGTCCTGCAAACCCTGTCCAAATACGAAGGCCGTGGTAAGCGTTTTTTATGGAACTGTTTTATGTATCCGTTTTCTTTAATTTACCTGATATCCACATTCTTTCGGCTGCCTTTAAAAATCTTTGCTCTTACAAGATACATCTCTTGTGCAAATCTTTCTTCCTTGAACTGTTCTGCCACTCGTGTTGTTGCAACTCTTCTTCTGGAAATCCCTGTGGTTACAACAGACCTGTACGACAGTAGCGCCACTGTCGGGATGTTCGTACCTTAGTAACATGTCCATAGAGCGGCGCTATTGGGAGGAGACCACCTCGGCCCGACAATAGTGCGTGGGCAGAAGAGCAAGGCTGACTACTCGCAATGCAGTCAGGGCTGCTTGAGATAGTACGCCAGTACTATCGGCCATGCACATGGCCTTAGGGCACTTATTGGCCTAAAAGGACCTGCTCCATAGTCCAGCACACGGGGTTCTTCATCACCGATAGCGCACAACGATATTTTCTCATGCAAAAGCGCTCTAGTAACTGGAGCCCAAAAGCCTGAAATTTTTTGGTCCTCGAAATTGTCGCATTACCTAAACTTTTAGAACGTTTTTGGTGTATTATAAATGTTAAAGTACGGGTATAGTTATCGACTTTTATCAGAATGTGTTTTAATGCATAGCTGGAAGATTTTTCTTCTTTTCAGTATAAGAAAGATACCTCTTATTTGATGATATGCCGCATTTGTACGGCTGAAATCAAATTCGTAAACTAGCTGCAACTTTACTGTGAGCTAATTTCTGGTATGAAAATCTAAACAGGTATAAAGAATTCCAGGATCATATTAGTTCGTATTGTCAGATCCCCGTTTGGCTGCGTAGCTCTGCAGGCGTTCACGTCGGTCGTAAATGTTTGCTAGCGATTTTTCTTCGTAGCGTTTCGAGCTTCCGGGGTTCCGCAATGCTCCTTTGGGCCCCACTCGTCCCTTGACGCCTGGACGTGTAGTTTTATTAAAAAGTAAACTCTGTGTGTACACTCGTAGCCCTTAGCCGTAACGGCTACCACAGATATATAAGTTGCACGTTTAGCACAGCGCAGCCTCTCACCGTAAGTGGCAGAGTTTACTCTCTTCGTTTTCTTCTCTTCATCCCCAGTTAACTGTATGATTCTGACGTAGGGGCAATAGCTCATAGAGGGCCAGAGCGTAAGTTCCGGCTGCTCTATGGGAATGGGACTGCTGGTCCGTCTTCTGTCTACTTTCTAATCTCAATGACATTGGCCCGCGCAAACACTTTGGCGAGTTTGTCCGCCGCGCACGGACATTGATACCATAGAGGGCGACAGCGTTCGCTATACAGTCATACGTTCGCTTAGTAACGGCAAATTGTAACTGATGAGAGGGGGAAGGGGGTTGCCGATGGCAAGATCTGTATATGGGTAACGCCGTGGCCGCACCATACAATCGCACGCTCAGTTTGTGAGCAGACGTACAGCCCGCACGTCGTCCAACTAATGGCCTTTCCAAACGATGGGGCATGCCCTAGGGACACGTCCGATTTTGCTCTGTTTTCGCTCTCTATCTGCTAGAGAGCAGGGCATACCCACGGGTTCAGAGGGGATGTGTCACCTTGTGAATAGAATAACGGCGTGTTCCAATCAAAGCCAGAGCGCGTTGACGTTCAAGTATCTGAATCGCCCGCACTCTCATGTCCGGTGCTGCCCCACTACGTGTGGAGACAAACGCGGACACCGTCACTGTCCCACGGCCATGTCCCTGGAGCATGCCCCATCGTGTGGAAAGGCCATAAGCCATATCCTACCTTGCCAAAAAAGGCTACTTTCCCCTAGGACTACAATTAATAGGACAAAGAACCTCTGTAGCAATACAACACAGCCTTGAATGAATAGGGTTAAGTATTTTACAGGGGTTCTTTGCTATCGACTTTCACTGTATGTGTCCCCGGCTCAAGCCACTCCGGTCTCCTCCACTGCGGAGCGGAGTGAGGTGAGGCCAGGACGAGGTACTCAAGCATTAGCCCGGGCAGGTGCCGCCCAAGGGAGTGGTGGTGCCACCACCGCCACAGAAGGTGCGTGGTGACACATGCAAGGGAATCAAACCAGTTGCCCTGAGGTTACTAGTCTGTACAGAGCTTCGATTTGCCTGCTTAGTTTCAACAGTGTCTCTTCCATTGCCTGAACGGATCTCTTCTATTAAGGCCGATTCTCACGGCTGTCTTTTGAGCGAGCTGTTTCAGCAAATTGTCCGAATGCGCGACTGGAAAGATTGAACAGAAAATAATTGCACGTCTTTCTGAGTTTTAAGCCGTTGTAGAGAAATTGAAGCTTTTCGTGACACTTACGGTAACCTACTGACTTTGACAGTAAATATTTTAGTAAATCATTGGGTAGATCAGAGCAGTTCTGTAGAGAACAGCTACTCAGCTACTCTCCATGCCTTTTATTTTATTTATTTATTTATTTTTGCATCTATTGTAAAGTGCATCAGTTTCCCTATCTGGACTCGAGTTTTTGGCGTTGATTCAAAACCGATGACCCTTGAGAGAGACTCAAAGTCAACGTTGAAGAACAGGATGCTCACTCTAGGGTAAAATTGTTTGAGATTCAAGCGTGAACCTCGCTGCAAATTAGCGAAACTAGCGGACGTGATTACATTTCGGATATATTAAAACTGAGGAAATTAGTCATAGAGTATACCAAACTTGATGATCCACTCATACAAATAGGTCCTGCAAATAGTTGCGAGAACTATATCCTACAAATGGGTCCTACAAATTGGTCCTACAAATGGGTCCTACAGATAGTTCCTACAAATAGATTCTACAAATAAGTCCCACAAATGGGTCCTACAAATAGATCCTACAAATAGATCCTACAAATTAGTCTTACAAATGGGTCCTACAAATAGATTCTACAAATAAGTCAAACAAATAGGTCCTACAATTAGATCTTACCCATTTATTGGACCTATTTGTTGGAAATTTGAGAGAAATATACTTCCATAGACTAGGTTATCTAGATAGAACCGTGCCACCATAACCCTATCAGTACTAGACTGCGCTGCCTCACTACAAATTGTCTTTTCCTCGCTGGAATAAAATAGGACAAAGAACCTTTGTGGCAAAATAACACAGCCTGGTATGAATAGGGTTATTTATGAACCCATGATTCATGTGGCTTCATTACGCCACGCTTATGGACTATATATTATAACGTTGGATTGGTCAATTTTTTCAATTTTTCAAATAGGCATTTAAGTTCAAATAGTGTTTGACCAATCTAAAAAAGTCCTTGTATTGTGTTCGTAATTGCCGGCTGAACCCCAACTAATTCTGTTGAAATAACCGTATTACGGCTAATGCTATTTTGATGAGTAATTACTATCGCTTTGCGATTGTTGCTACATACTTCCCGTCGATATCTCCGATATTGTCATAATCATTATAGATGTTTTGCCGTCATGCGCGCTGTATCGTCTTTTTCAGATGGGCTCAAAACGCGCGATTTAGATTTCCTTCTGTAACTTCAGCAACAGGCGTTTTGTGTATGGGATCTCCACTAGGGCCTGCGTTTGTATATGGGACTGCGGTCTGCAGACTCCACCCACGCTGGGGCTCGTCTGATCAATGAGTTACATCGCACTGCCTGGCACTTGCATCGGCTTACTCCTCTGTGAGGTGTACTCATTGCATCCATGGCTAGCTTGGATGTGAGTCACTCTGTCCTTAGTAAATGTCCTACAGTTGTACTCGCGCATTTGCATCCGCGGCTGACATCGACGTGAATCACTTTGTGCTGAGAAAATGTCCTACACCTGTACTCATTTACATCCATGGCTGACTTGGATGTGAGTCGTCGCTGTGTGCTGAGCAAATGTCCCACGGGTGTGCCCATATACATCCGTATATGAATTAGAATGGTATGCTCACAAATTATTTGATTTACCTATTTGAAAATATAGGTATTGTGTTGCTTACGCAACTGTTTACATCAGTTTTTTCGGGGCCTCAAGCCAAATAATTTATTTTTCGCATGTGGGCAAAACTGCCTCAGCGTGCAAACGTTCAGTTAACCCTTTCTCTCATAGCGTGGTGTATATTTAAAATGGTATTATTCTTAGTAAAACGCAGTTTTATTGATTTGTGGAACTGGTGGCCCGCGCCGTCATAACATAACGGCACAAAATTATTTCTTCAACGGCACCCCGTTTTAATAACTTTTTTAATAGTTGTCTCTGAAGAATATCGTTCTTTTTTCTTTCGTCCTCATATTCAAGCTTTAATGCGGATAAAAATTAAACTTAATGTCAACTCGATCGCATTCCACACTGGGAAACTGATACTTACTGGTTCGTGCTTCAGATATGGGGCAACCGACCGGAATGGAGTAACTAGGGCTGCTGTCGACCACGGGTCGTCAAGAACTGTGGCACCATCGACGGAAGGTTCAACGACCACTCCCCTCCCCCTGCCCTCCCATCTTTGGGTGAGGACGTAAGGGCCCCCACGGTAGCTGTACATACCAAGCAACTTTGTTACCTCAGCTCCCCGAGCGCCATAAAAGATCGCTCAACTGACTCAACACTTATTTCAGCTCATCTGAACTGCAGCACTCAGCACTCCAGTTCAGCACGCAAGGCTGTTGCTGCCGTGGGTGGCAGGAAGTGTAATTCAATATCCATGTTACTGCTAAGAGATACTTCAGGTGTATTAATTGATAAGCTTTCTAACATTATTTTACACCGCGTTATACCGAGCTTGCATTGGCAACAGCATCGTGTGCGTCACTAATGTTTGATCAGGGGTCAGAGTGCGCAGCGTCTGTCATAGCCGTGTCACACACTTGAGGTGGTGCTGTGCTGTGGGCTCTCGGTTTCCGCAAATAGTCTCGTTTCCTAATATGACTCTAATTCGGTCTCCAGAAGTATACAGGCCTCCAGTGTTTCTATTACACCGTGTATTATCACTATATGTTTTAATAGTTTTATATTGCTACGAACTTACTATACAGTCATATATACAATTATTGAATTATATCTCCTATGTGCCGGTACAGATAGAATATGGCCTTTGTGAGATTCAAATATAATATGTGTTCCTATAATTTAGGTTAGTCACCTATTCTAGATGAGCCGAACCTAGCCTAACCAATTCTAAGCATTCTTAACTAACTAACTAACACCGAAACCGCTCCCATAGCACATACGCGTAAGAATAAAGATACTGGCTGAAAAATAATGCAAAGGTTATCATACCTTTGCTCCTAACAGGCCAACTCTACGAACAGAATAATAACGGACACGCTTACTAAATTCGGGTGCAAGCGATAGTCCAGTGAACGAGACGCATGCCCTTCTTTCAGTGTAATGATCGTGTATGTAAAGTTTCGCTGCTCCGTATTATTTTTAACATTTATTGTATTTCATTTCTGAGTCCTTGAGCGCGACTATGATTCAAAGAAACTGGTGATCATGAATTTAACATTATCGTATACCTTTTCATATGCATTTTGGGAATAAATCACTATACATATCTTGTATTTCAACAACAGTAAGTTTGTTTTAATGAGGTTACTCCTCGAGGGTTACGTTTTCTGTCAATAAGTTGAAAGAAAATTCACGTCAGAGCCCTGACTGCGCCAAGTTATTATCTTGAAATATTTGACAGCAATCTCAGCCAGTAACACGAACACTTTCGAACAGTGATAATAGAAGCTAAAAAATTTTTATTGATCTTAGTTCTTCTAATTAAATCCCTTAGCAGAAATTGCAGATGATGCGTGATACGTATACTGCATAGCTAATTTTATAAATTTTTAAACTGTACTTTTCTTAGGACAAAAAAAAAAAAAAATACAATGTATGGGACTATGGGTGAAGTTCGAGAAGATGCTGTAAAGACTGAGCGTGTCCGTATAGTAATGTCTGATGATAATTTATGATACGTAAATAATTGAAATACACAGTGCATAGATATTAATGATTTACGGAAACTATGTGACTCAGGATAAACTGGGGAAAACTTTAATTTACTCAAGAAACGTTTTCAACGCAGCGACTGCTGTAGCAATTTAATTGCAGGTGTATATATCTGTTGGCGTTGCAAGCATTATTAGTCAACTTAATAGTTTTCCCACCGTAGCTGCTACTTGGCACTGCCTACAGCTATATGTACTTTTGTAGTACACTGTTCACGGAACTCTTATACTGTAATGTGTAACTTCAGAGCCTTCTAGTTTACTAAGCCACCTATGACCCTTTCAATTATTATGATTTGAAAAATACTACTTTTGATGCATTTTATAAAGCAGTATTCATTCTCCATTGGTGTTGAATCAACGCCACACCCTCCAAGCAGCGCCCAATCTACGAGCAATACCAAAGGCACAACGTTTCAAGCTAGAATATGCAAGTCAGGTTTCAAACTTGCTAGCAAAGTTACAAACAGACAAATAATGGTTTCAGTATTAGCTTATGAAACTTTGTGTAAAATCACCATTGACTTGACGTGCAGCTTGTGTATACGATTAGATTTTGAGTACAAAGTTTTCGGATATTCATTGAGCAGATGGCCACTCTAAACAGAGGTGACATTCACGGCCCCTGTTCTGCCTCGGCCCTGCAGTAGTACAGTAGTATCTGTCTGGTATCCCCGTAAAACTTCCAACATGTTCTCTTCCCTTACAAAATTAATAACTCATATAAAGATAAGGAATGAAATTTATGCTAAATTTGCGGAACATATTGATTTAAGTTAATGGAAATAATAAAAGATTTCTCACCGCCTAAAAAGTTATCTCGCACCCTCGGTTGGGAACCCGTTCACTGGAGGGATATGGCCTAAGGTCAGGTATATGCGGTCTCTGACTTTTGTTACTTTTGAGACTGGACCACACTGGGTCTCCATGCACCGTGGCTTTCAAAGTGGGTATTCTACACGATAGCCGCTTCTCGTATACTGTATCCAATTCTGCGTATTTCATGATCATGGCGGTGATATGTAGGGGATTATTTATATTTGTACTCACCGCCATATTTCACACGTTTTTACCAATTGTGAGATGTCACAATGAGTACTGGCAGCAGATCACTGGTGCTATCTGTGATGAGAAGCCCATGCACTCTTGTTTGTATCGATGAAACTCAACATTTTTTCCTAAATCTAGATAAATTTAGTTTCTGCTTGTTTTCCATAGTATAAGCGTATCATACTTGTAGAAATAACGCTACCAGGGATATTGACATACAAGGTACACAATTAGAGAAAAGTTAACTAGGAACGATTAGTTGGTTAATATGTTTCTGCCTCCATCAGGTTTACTCACAGTAAACAGAATTGAAAATTCTTCTGTGCACTGTGGGTTAACTTCAGTGTAACAGAGTTTCTCAGTAGTGTTGTGCTTGCTTGCAGGTCCCTTCTCCTGAAACCACGAGCGAAACTGCACCCGTTTTTCCAGCGGCCACTCGACAAGCCGTTCAGGTATCGGCCGATATTGAGTGTGCTCTAACTTGTTGCAACGTGTTCGCGCCGCTGTGTTTGTGTTGTAACGATGTCGTTTGTTACGCGTTTGCTTACTGTACTTACGCGGAGTTCACCCGTTATTTATCTCAATGCGTGCACTCATTCACTCGTCCAAATATTTGTAGCGTCGTTGTCAGCACAACTTTGTGTGCGCCACAAAATGTTTTTAAAATGTTAACCGTCAAATCAGTTTCCTCGGCAAGTGCCACCAAGCAAGTTACGGATATCTCTTCAAATTTGGAGTGAAATGAAACCAAGAAAACCGTGCAATCTTCTGCTATTTCTAGATGAATGACGTGTGAACTCGCCCTTGCTTGTCGTAACGTGCAATTTCCTCATGTTAGCGCCGGTATTCTTATGTGGTCATTTCATAAGAATTCTGTTTGTTATTGTGGCTCAGTCGTGTGCTATGCTAACTTGTTGAAACATGCTTATTGAACGTTCAGCGCCATAGTTAGGTTTACAATATAAGTACCTATGTAGTTTCTTGTGCCTGGACTTTGTGTGCTAACTCACCGTAGCGTGCTATTGTGTGTGGCAACTGCGATGTGCTCCATCGTTCATGAATTATGCACTCTTTAGACGTGAGTGTGATGCAGTTCACAGCAAGTCTTGCGTGCTATTAACTACCAGTAGTTACTTTATTTAGTGACTCTTTGTGCCTAACTGCTACTGTGAACTAGTCATTCGAGCATTTGTGGTATTATATTTCTCCCGTGTCTGTCAATTTTTTTACTGAACTTAGAATGTTTGCTGTCATTTAATTTAATTTAATTACAATTTCAGTTTGCAGAATTTAGCTTCAACCATCTCCTGCGTGGTCGTTTTGTGACTGATCCCTAAACCGCGCCCCACAGTGGCGATATGCAACACTCAGCGCTGAAAAATTAGAGTTAATTCGATTAGATTATCTCGATCGCCGAGGGCCAGTTGATCCCGTTCAAAGCTTAAACAAAACCTCCGCTTGCATTCACGTGATCTGGCACTCGGCGTACAGGTGCGCCGGAACAGTCTCCCTGTATCCGCTTGGGGTGTGTCGCAATCACGCCAAAACCGGGCTACCGCACCTTGAAAAATAGTTACCGTAACCTGAAAAGTGGTTGTGAGAGCGCCATCTAGCGATGAGCGGAATAAGCTTAATTATTTTAAAATTCCGTTTTAATTAGGATTTTGTGTATGAACGTTTCAAATAACTGATCTTATTCACTGATTCTGCTGGTGTAAGGAGTTTGTTTATTGCGTATTTGAATGAATTTAGTGCTCCTTTCTTTCAAAATAGACGTTTGTGCTTGGTGACCTGCATCACCGCAACCCGTGTCGCAGGCGTCATTTAAGCTATGATTGGGACACGAGCTGCGACTGGCTGGGTCACCGGTGTAGCACCGGTGACCCAGAAATGCTGATGGTGACACACCCCTGGCAGGATCCTCATCGTTAATTAACACCTTTACTGTATAGCCTATCCTGGTGTCTAACCCACATATGGTGACTTTGGTAACATCCTGGTACGATAACGTACAGTTAGAGTACGGTATTATACCATGGGTAACATCGATTGAACATTATGTGTGTTACTATTTTGCAAGTTATACTGAAACAAAGAGGTCAACTTTCCTTCATGAACTTCATTAACAGTCACAAGTTAGTGTTCAATGGAGTTATTATACAAGAGCAACCTTGTCCTGCAAATAGACGATAGAGACCTTTATTTTTTTAAATGCAGTTCCGGCTAAGTGTTAAGCTGAAATAATTACAGTCGGTCCGAACGCACATAACCCGTTGCAGCTTAGGCGCGCACCGACCAGTAAGCTACCCCTGCAGCACTGCACAATCTCTCGTCCCTACAGTTGGAGACGCTCTTAGCCCGGCTAGTAAGTGAGGATACACAGAAGCACGGTAGCCATTAACACTGTTTGCAATACAGCCATGCGCTCAAACGGTCTGTACTTAGGCCAGCTTATATCAATGTAGAGCGTAGACGGTCAACATAGTTCCATAACTATAAAAGCAACATACACATATTTATAGAGTACATAAATATAGTTCCAGGTAAGGGTTAATCAGCGCGTATAAAGTAGCGCATGAATCACAACAGCTCGAGCAATACACCCACGGCGGCAGCGGTGATTCACGCAGAGCACCCGCTATGTATACTTCTTGTGTCGGCACGACGTGCCTAATCAACGTTTCTCCTGGGAAGCGGATCTGCGGATGCTTACTCTCTATAGATCTTTGCTTTTGTTGTAAGAGCTCAGCTTCCCTTGCACTCGGTGAAGTCACACCGAACACGTCATGTTGTGAGTCAGCTCAACCAGCAACAGGTACTCAGTGACGTCACTGTTACGACGACCAATCAGAACGCGAATAGGAGATGAGTGCCATATGTTGCCATTTTCTAACCGCCATTTCTGCATATTGCTTTTTGTTTCGTTCTGATTTCGAAAGTGGTAATTGCTCTTGAAAAAGATGTTGGCTCACATTGGAAAGCTCGGATGATTTCCCGTTTTTTTTTTTTCAGGTACGAACATAATGCCTATGAAATAAAAGAGAAACGTTCTTACGAAACACGAGTGTCAATAAATAATCTATTTTGTCCATATAGGCTATTACGAGTATACGGTAGCTCATAATAACGCGTCCACAAGATGTGAGGAATCCCTCCATGGGCAGAGTATGCGATAAATCTAACACTGCGTTCAGAAGCACCTACTTAAAAACAGGTTCTGTTTATTGAAAAAGTCGCAAGGTGAAATGCCGGTTCTGTTTATCATCAGTGCTGAAATTTATTTTTAAGAACGAAGCAAATACTTGATGGGAGGTCATGAACCCGACAACATTTACACTTAAATGAGTTGATAATCTCTTTAGTCAAGAGAAGCTTGTAATGTGTCAAGTGATTCATCATCTGCCAGTGATGAATCAACCAGGAACATTATTGCTTTACACATTGCATTATTGATGAACAAAGCGTCTTATGTGGGCCCTGAACGCGGTAAGATTTCAACATACTCTTTACTTTAGAATGAGACTGTTACGTGGAAAGGCAATTATTATCTACTAGAGCATCAAGCAGAAGCATTAGTATTCGACAGCCGTCCTGCAGGACTTACCACTTCGTAACAACGTTTGAAGAGAGCGACCAACAGCGTTCTTCTTCTCCTCACAAGCTCCCTCCCGCCACTCGCCAGTCAACCTCAGTTGTTGCCAGATCGCAGTTCCGGGTACTCGTGTGTGCACTTGAGTTCGTTCTCGGCACTCAATCGTTAACGTTTTCCCCATCATTTTGCCCCATAACTAAGTAATCAGTACAAAAAAGCTAGACTATCGTTAGCACATTTATTTTCAGTTGCATCGACAAGGATATACCTGTAGCTATATAGAATTACATGTGGTTTATACCACAGTGAAAATTTCACTTTATCAACTGTACCACCTTCTGGAATGCACTATTAGATATATTGCCCAAGGCATATCATCATCCCAGTCAAAGTGCTGCCAATTAATCACGTCACGATATGCGGAACTCTTTTAAATGTTTCTATACGCGTATTAGCAAGGGAAGAGTTTCTAGCCTCTGTGTATGTGGCACTATGGTCATGTGAGTCGTTCATGCTAAGGTCAGTTCATCTCGCACCTCTTCTGTTTCTTGTTGCTAGTGCAGTGCCTCATTTTTACTTATATCAAATTAATCCAACATATTTGCATAGTCCAGATAAAAACTATTGTGTTTTGGTTAGCGAAAACTTTATTTTCATTAGAAGGCTAGTTTTTTTTCGTGAAATTGCTCGGTATTTCTTTTTCTCTTTGGTTAAGCTTTGATCGGTTGTTGTACATGAGCGTTCGGCAGGTGCAAGCGTACTTGCGGGGTACATTTGCGTTATAACGTGTGCCCATAATGACGTCTGTAAATGTCTTTAATGCGTAATTACTGGAAATATGTATATAATTTCGTGCTAAGTGCAGGAAGATGTTACTTATTATTCCTCTTTGCGAATGAGACTCGATCTATGCTCGTTCTGCAACCGTCTTGCGTACGTTTCTATCTGGCACGCGTGACCAGAGTAGTCTCTTTGAACGAATCTTTACCACATTGTTGAAAATGCCTGTTACCTCGATAGCGAATAGGGCTCGATCTACTGTACACGCAGTCTGTATGTGTTTGCATTTGATAATCGTGCCCAGTCGTATGTCTAACTAAGACTTAAATGCTTTTCTATTGCAACGTCTTTCGGTCCGATAAGGACTGAGACTCGATGAGTACGTGTTCCGTAAACGTACGGCGGAATCTTTTTATGTGGCACAAGTACATACATGATGCAATTCTGTGAATGAGCCTGCAGTGCGTTTTAGAAATATTTAATTGTTTTGGTAAAAGAAACGTGAGTCACCACAGCCCGCGTGGTTGATACTTAGTATCTGCAGTTTCAATTTTATCCAAGATGCAGCTATAGAAGTTTCAATTGTGACACATTTTCACGTACGCGTTACTTCTATCAGCATTTATCTTTAGATACTTAATAGTATATTCTTTTGCATGTGGAATGTAAATTGATAATCAACAGTTTCAGTTTAAGTTATTTAAATGGATAACTCGATAAGTACATGTTCTGTTGCATGTGCACCTCCCTGAGGTCGTTTATTTTCTTCGATCAGGCTATAAAGAAAATATAATGAAGGGTTAATGGGTTATTAATATTTGCGACCATTGTTTACGCAAAAAATACTTCATAAATTGAAATACATACGCCTGTCAACAAGTTAACACTGTCAATAAGTTAACAACGATTAAATAAATGGCTTATGTTACCTTGGTGTTACCACGTAAAATGAGTCAAATCGGCCGATATTGCTACTCTTAATCACTCGTTAAGTATCGACAGTTCACTGCTCCAGATCTCGACGATGTGAGGACGGACGTATATATGAGCAAAGCGACCCTGCACAGTGCTCAGCTTGATTGCTCCAGATCCCGACGAACTGCCAGCCATACTCTGCGTGATCTGGTGACCTCTTAGTATCATGACCGGAATTGTTGTACGGTGCGTGCACGATAATAATTAGGGACGATCGAGGTCGCGGAATACGGCCGTACGCTTGCCAAGATCTGGCGCAAAGAGGGCACGCCATGTGACGTACGAAACAAGTTATTGAACTCTTATGACCCCTGACTGGCATTAGAGATCAAACAACCCATTTGTGCTACCGTCATCCGAAATATGGTTGCGAGACGGTCATCTGTCGACGAGTGGTGCAAGCGTCACAGTAATGAATTTCTATGTTAATTCTCCTAATTGTAATTCCGCCAACGGAAACCCGAAGTAAGTCAACTTATTTACCTACTCTGGGCTACGGAGGTTATGCGTAGCTCGTTTTTTCCTTTACTTGAAATTGATGGTTATGAGCGGTCGCCTGCATCGATCACCGTAACCCATGTCACAATCGTCGTTACCGCTTTTCGGGTTGTGACTGCGACACATTTTTTGAGTGGTGGGATCAGCGAGGTAGCACTGGTGACCCTGAACTTGTGATTACAACGCGCCTCAGCAGCAAGAGCAGCAAGACCACCTATTCTGTAACTAAAGATTGATGAATGGTAGCCGGAGTTCTGTTTTCAACTTATCCTCTAGTTTACTGCAGGAATGATGTCATACAGTAAATTAATTATTTCCCAGCATAGCTATTTTTTTCAGTCTGCAAGCTGCTGACTGTAGACGCTAACATTAAATCGCAGCTATGATCCACCGCTGGGACAGTCTATGTACATACAATATCTGAGCTCAGAGCCACTGTACCTGCAATACTGGACATGACTGTTTCCATATATTTATTTAGTCATCTTCGCTTGTTAACACGGTTATGAAGACCTTTTGAATGGCGTCGCACTTGGCTATACTGTCCCCAGGGAGTAATAATAACTGGAGAACCAGGCAAGCATACGAAGAAAAAAACGCGCGTGAAATGACGTTTTTCCGCACATAGCAGCCGCAGCGCGCGCTGCTCGTTTTCCTGCATATTAACATTATTATTATTATTTTTTTTTTTCATATATGTGTTACCTATAAAATGCAGTCAGGAAGTTCTAGCACTACTTTCTATAAGACAAGCATTGATAGATCACTTCAATATTGATAATAACATACTACAATCATTTTTTACACATAATGTTTAGTGTGCGCTGCGGCTGCTTGGTCCGAAAAAACGTCACTTCATGTGCGTTCTTTTCCTTATGTCTGTCTGGTTCCCCCGTTATTATTACCCCCTGACTGTCCCGTTGAAGATAACCCACCGATTGTGTCAGAACAGTAGGCTAAGTACTGTACGGGTGCGGTATTGCATAACACAATTTTATTTTTTTCACACAAAGAGCAGACTATACCTTCTTCTTTCTTAGTGGAGAGAAAGGCTGAAATTTTTGTATTCCCAACTAAATCTGAAAACTGCAGTTGCGTCGACTGCCCTGTAAATTCTGATGTTGTTATAGCTTGGACGATGGAGTTAAGGCGAAGTAATATTTTTTACAAATTAATTTATAGCAAGACACGAGAGGAAATCTGACGTCAATCCCTGCCTCTAGCATAAGCAAATAAAAGCCCTAGGCATTCGCTCTAGTCTCAACAACCTGGTACGGGACTGAATTAAAATTTAGAACATAACATGCGCATCTCAGTCGCTCCAAAATGTACTTGTCTCCAGTCAGAAATTTCCCTCGGTTGTAACCTTTCTTAAAGTCTATTTAACTGAAAGCATTTTTACCTCCGCCAAGGAGGTTTTGTTTTCGTCGCGTTTGTCTGTCTGTTATTGTTTGTTTGTCTGTCTGTCGTCAAGATAACTCAAATACTTAAAGACAGATTTGGACGAAATTTACAGGGATTGTTAGGTATGTTAGGAGGAATAGGTAATTAACTTTTGTTGACGATCCGTCCATCCATCCGTTTGTTTGGTTGTTTGTCTGCCTCATTTTTCTCAATACCATAACTCAAAAAGTTATGGACATATTTTTATCAACTTTACATGAGTTGTTAGGTATATCACGAAGAGTAAATGACAAAATTTTTGTGATAATCTGTTTGTTCGTTCGTTTGTCATTGTTTTTATTTGATGCTTATTAGCACAATAACTAAAAAAAATTGTTAATGGATCTTTATGAAATTTATAGGGATTGCTAGTATTGTTAATAGACATAAATGATCAAATTTGGTGATAATCGGTTGGTCCGTTTGTGAGTTTGACTAATGTTTGTCTGAATGTTTGCTAGCAGCATAACTCAAAAAATTATGAACGGATCTTCAAAAAAATTACTGAAGTTGTTAATACTGTTGAAGGGCTCTAATGACTAGATTTTGTTTTTGGTATAAGAAAATCATGGTCTCAGAACCAATTTTAATTTTTCGTAACCGTTGCCATGCTTGTCGGAAGTATGCGCTCTCAGAGTGCTCTAGTTTCATGTTATTATACCTCGACTATATCCAGAACCCATGCACTGAAGTGGTGCGAATATCTAAAATGTCATATCTTGGGAACCCTGAAAAACTTAGCTATTCATGAGCACACTGTTAGAGAGAGGACCCATCGCCTTGCATGTCCTATTCGACTTATCGACACGGAACCCCTGCGGATCTGCTGCATCCAATCATCATACCTGCATAATTACTCCTCTGGCTAAATTTTCCCTTAACTATATCTATTTTGCATAACGGCAATAGCTCATGAAAGGCCGGAGCACATGCCTTGTCTGCTTTCCGGGAATAGGCTTATTGGTCAGCCAATGATCTAATCTAATCACATCTGTAGTGCTGCATAGCTGTGAACGTCAGGGGACTTTGCTCTGATCCCTATAGTTACCCTGAAACTGGTCCAGTAATGCTATCCTATGCCACATCAGCACTTCGTGACGAGCTGAATAAAAATATACGATTTCCTTTTCAGAATATGAAAAACTGGCCGAAAATACAATAATTGAAACCACTTAGCAAACTAATTCACTAAAAATAAAAGTACACATAACCGTCAAAGACCATTGGTAGATCTCAATGTATTGTATGTTTACTCTGCAACCAATGGATTTTGTAGTTGCCAGCATAGGCATCAATTACTGCCTCCGAATTAATACTGAAAATCATTTACGCCAGCCATGCAGTATGCGAAGCAGCAAAACTTGAGATCGACATTGTGACGGACAAATTAACAGTCATTACTTATATCGATTTAAGCACGATATTTGACATCCACGAGTAACTTCCGTCCTCTTTTTTCGTCGCGCTTCATTACCTGCCTCGGTCCCTGGGTCTGTTTGGGCACAACCTCAACTGCGGTTTCGGTTCAGCGAAGTGAGTGTGAGTCTAGCGTAGTCTTGCAACCGCCACGCGGCCGCCATGTTTCCCCCGCGTCTTGTGGCTGTCGCGCGTGACCTTGAGATCAATCAGGGGACCTCAGCTTAGTCGGCCGCTGCCTGCTGGTGCACCTATGGCTACGCATTGTGTATGATATTAACTATCAAACAAGCTATAAACTAATATAAAAGACCGTTGTGCCTTTACCTAGTGTTGTCTGTACGCTTCAAATACTTGCACATGGACCATAATATGAAATCCTTTTATAACCCAAATGAATCACCAATAACACGCTTAGATCTACCTATAGCCGATAGTACATTACCATGGTCTTCATCCAAAGTACTTCGCCTAGTACCGAAGTACCATGCTTATAATCATTCCAATTACCGCACGAAACTCACTCCAAAGCTGGCAGTCTAAAGACTAAAAGTTCCTGCTAGAAGCTGCTTGGATGATTGAGTATCGCATCGTGAGAGTTGATGACGCCTGGAATCCAACGTTCGCCTTCTCCGCCACACCATCCAATACCTGTGTACATGAAGCGATAAACGGTACAACTACGCCAATAATTCGTATTTTTCCGTTCAAACTTACCGGTACGTATTTCATGATTTACTTTTCTTAACAAAGCTTGTTTTACCTTCCGTAGCAAGTTAAACTAGTGTGATACCTATTGGTGTAACTAATTGTTCCCAGCGCATTATGTTGTCCCGGTCCTGGTATATTATGTGACCTATACTTAAAATTGGTCCCGTTATATATTGTGGCCTACCTGAAATCGGTCCTGGAATAAATTATTATGTTGTCCCGCGGTCCCGGTAAAATATGTGACCTGCCTAAAATCGGTCCTGGTATATTATGTTGTGCTGATTGCAGTATATACCTAATGTAGCCTACTGGAAATCGGTTCCGGTGCATTACGTTGCACCTATACCGCACCGGTATATAATGTGGCCTACTAGAACATGTTAGGTTACTTAAAAATATGGCATAGCCTATTTGGTGGAACTAGAACAGACGCATGCCTCACCCAACTTACAGAAATGCGTATTATAGCTGAATATTAGTACATTCCATAGCTGAATATTAGTCCATTCCATCGCTGAATATTAGTGCATTCCATAGCTGAATATTAGTACATTCCATAGCTGAATATTAGTACATTCCATAGCTGAATATTAGTACATTCCATAGCTGAATATTAGTACATTCCATAGCTGAATATTAGTACATTCCATAGCTGAATACAAGGTAGACCACAAACTATACCTGCACCGGCTTACTAAGTGAATTTGGTACTACTCGTTCACTCATCTAATCTTTTTTTTTTGTTTCCTTTTGTTTGGATAGTTAATTAAAGCATACGGTACACGTACCTTAAACGATGAATTTGATGTTTGCGAGTTCTGATAAAAGTGATATGTCGAGATAGTGACCTATTGCCTCTTTATTGTAAGACTGTATTTGAGACATAGTGCGCTTGTCAAGAAAAGAAAGAAAAAAAAAACGTTCAAAGTGAGTTGGTTTAGGAGTATTGTGGGTCACAGTCGTGAGTGTGACCGCCAGACGGACAAGATGGTGCAGCAAAAACCCTCAGGGTCCTGCGCTCTACCCGCCAAGAGATTCTCTATTGCGCCCTTTGCTGTAAGGGAAATGCTCGCCAAAAAGGTAAGTTTTGAGGATTTTATGAACTGATGCAAATATGGTCTTGTGTTTGCCTAAGTTGTTTACAAAGCTTACTTCGACGTCATTCGCAATATGAATGGACGAACCGAACTACTATGGCAAAATGTACCGATACGTACTGTATGTACTTAGTTACATATGTCCTGTGAAACAGATGATCTTTGAATACAGACAAGGAAATGTCAAACAAAGTTCATACGTTAGTTTGTTGTTCCCCGTATGCGGTACAAAATGTTCGACCGTTTTGTTTCGTTCCTTCAAACACAGCTATGTCTCCAAAAAGTTGTTAAAATGTCAGCCTTCAAGTTAGTTTATCTAGGCCAGGGGATCCCACTGGAGGTGTTCGTACAACCGAGGTGTGCGAGATAACCTTGCAAGGATGGAGTAAAGTTGGATACAATAAATTTGTTATTTGTCTCCAAATTTGGTGTAAGCTTCATTCTTTATCTGTTATCAGATAAATTATTAGTTTTTATGGAGTGTGATAACATATATTAAAAATTTTCTAGGAGTGCCAAGCTGAGAAAAGGTAGGGAACCACAATAGAGGGGAAGATGCAGCATTGAGCAAGACTGGGACTAACGTTTATTTCTACAGGAAATTTGAGATGAGATAGACAAATGAAACCTAAGCATCCACCGAGATTATGTTACGGGGTATGTATATAAGAGATGTATAGATATAATAAATGAATGATTACGAACGAATGCATGATCCAGTTGATCATTCTCGGTAAGTAGCACATGATAGAAATTGTACCTATGAAAATAATATAGAAAGAAAACATAGAGAGAGTTAGACATGTCCCCAAGGGGCGAGCTATTCCCCAGCCTACCTAACTAAAAGACTTAGCG
>LQNS02278089.1:2382387-2417970 GCA_001587735.2 Parhyale hawaiensis | reverse complement strand
CTTATATGCCAAAATATTATTTACTGTGCCCCAAGCGCCTTATATGCCAAAATATTATATACAGTGCCCCGAGCGCCTTATGTGCCAAAATATATACTGTGCCCCGAGCGCCTTATATGCCAAATTGTTGTTGTCCCTCGAGCGCCTTAGCCAATTCCAAAATGCTGCTCCTTTCCAAATGTCTACCTAATGAAAACCAATGCATTTCAAATAGTTTGATAGGTTTATTATCCTCTGATACACGATGCCCTCAAATTATTAGAACGTTGCTCATAATTTTTTTATTACTGGGATAATCTGGATTACCACTAGACTATACACAAACTTTTAGAGTAAATACTATTCATGTAGGGAGATTTTGAAAGATAATAGTTTGAGTCTGTCTGTTGGTAGTCTCAGTAATTCCTGTAACCCAGGAAGCCCCTTGTATAGTGGTACTATACCGGTATTATAAGTATGTATAGGCCCTGCTCGGGTCAGGTTACTTTAGAATTACAGCATGTTTGATTCGGCCCTCAAATAAAACCTTCAGCCTGCTGAATCGAGTACCAGGTATTGGCCTTTCATCTATTACCTTCCTGACTTCAGGGACTCAATGTGGCTCCGTAGAGTGAAATCTCCAGCCAGCACAACGCCATCGCGTCGCTGTTAACTTGCATCACGACTTAAAGTGGCAAAGTCAAAGCACCTGTCTAAGGTTTCGACCAGGTCAAGCCTCACAGGCTTAATTTCAGCCTCCAATCGAACGTGCCTTACGTTTGATAGCATAGCCAGTTTTATTCGGTTAAGACCGCGAAGGTTTAAACTTTGTACCTGTGCCTTCGTGTTTCCATCCTGATGATCATTTATTATCTATATGTATAGAGAAGGAATTTAATTACCGTTTCAATTACTTGTTTTTTCCGTGGCGCATAGCTAACTTAGAAACAGCTACGTGCACAGGAAATATCGACCAATATAAACCACACTAACTGACCTTTACAGTAACCCACATATACAGATTAGAACACAATACACTTACTGTGTAGGAAATACCATTCCTGCTTAGGTGTCCTGCCTCCAGCCTATGTAAACTCACGTCTCAATTGACGCAAAGTGCAGCAGGATCCTGCAGTAACTTTCTCAGCTCTCAACTCCTGCAAATTGATACATCCGCTCCTGAAGCATGTCCTTATATGCGACTCTTGCTGCCATTACTGCGGCCATGAATCATCCTATCCCTAGCAAAGTTCTGGGTCGCCCTAGAAGGTACACCCGTAAATCAGCTTCTAGGACGGCTAAAAAAAATCTGTTGAGGATGTTTGTTTCAGGTGAAAGTGAATTTTTCCACTAAGTATTGGCCAAATTATTTTTAAAAATATTTGATATACGTGTTGTTATTATTAAAATGCTCTGCATGGAAAAAAATCCATTTTTTGAGTGAATCACACTGTTGGATAAAAACCATTCCAGATTACCGCATCTGGAAAAATTTGCTTTGACATGTAAAGGTGAACTTTTATTTGCAAATAGGCCTAGGTGAGAGTGCTGCCAATTACCGGGTTTCAATTATCCACCATCGTGGACTGTCGCCAGAAAAATGACCAGATTCCCCTCAGTAAAAACGTGTTTTGTCACAGCGCATTGCTGTACCAATGCCAGACATGTGCAGTTTCAACTTTTGAACGAAGTGCATTGATGTTGATCAATAATGGCAAACGGTGTAAACATGTATTTTGTGACAAGTTATTTTTTTGTTAAACTAAATGACATTGTAAATTTGGTGAGTGGCAGTGATTATTTTTGCAAATAATATCACCTCCTTAGTTCTAAAGCTCTCATCGGACCACAGCCTGATGATACCTTTCTTTCATGAGGCCCAAATGGCACGAAGATCGCTCTCACTTTCACCGCACCTCTGGCTGATGATGTTGGCCTTCATTCATGGCACCCAAGTGCCACATTGATGACTACTTTACTATCACTTGGTGGTAATACCAAACCGGAGCCGCTTCCGGCACAATTTCGGCACCTCGATTGCAATGACTGTATAGTGCACCTTCCTGCCACGCACTTGTGCTTGGTCCGGTCACGTGTGTGCATCACGTCCGCTGTCGTTCATCGAATAGAGTATGCTTAATTCAAATTTCATGTTATAAAGTCCTGTTGTTTACAAATTAAGTGAAGAGTACCGCTCTTATGCAGAGAGTCTACGAGGTGGCATTAGGAAAGAACAGTTCATTTATAGCAAATAACTATGACAATATTGAAAATTTTATATTGCTGGACTAGCTGGAAGTCAAGATCACAAACTCGGTTAGTACAAACTCTAGTCTGAAGAGTTTTTGGAAATGTTGAAACAAATGATAAATTTTCAGAACCCGTTAGTAGTGGGTAATGTAGCGAGATACTCCTTTTTAAGGGTAACCTACCCTCGCGGCTCCCCTCGCGCGTGAGCTTCCGGTTTAGGACGGCCAATGCACTTCCGGTGTAGGGGGGTCTGAGGGCGTAAATCGGAAGTGGGCGGGGCCTGGGAAACTGGAAGTAGGTGGAGCCGAACCTACCCTAAAAAGAAGTATCTCACTACATTACCCACTACTCCCGTTGCTTTCTTCAAATCTGGTTTACCATGCATAGTAGCTTACTAACTCGTTCATCTATTTGTTAAACTTGACCAAACTTTGTGGGCTGGTGCTTGTGATTACGACAGGATTACTTTAGCCATTTTAACCGTTCAATATCTGTTGATTCATAAACTTAAAATGTCACGTTTTTAATTTTAAAAAGAAAAAGTTACAGATCTCAGCTTCATAACAAGAAGGTTATGATTTGAAAACAGCCCCAAGTTATCATTCGCACCCGCACCCGGTATATATATAGTTTGATCAAGCTAGAAAATTGGCATCAATCTCGGCGGCCAGATGTTAGATAAGGTAACGCAACCGATATCCCACGTAATGTTCAGAATTGCTCTAAGGAATGTGACCACGATATCCCGGGGTTAGTACCGTGAGAACCCAAATTATTCTTAGTCAAGAAATGCTGCTCAGCCCAAAGTGTTATTACATAGCTACTTACTGGCAGACGATGTGCCGAACTTGCCGTGCGAAGCCGGAGGAGTTTCGGGGCATGGAGTTGGGGTCGGGCACCAGCTGATTGTAATGAGGAAAAGTCGAAAGAAAGTAACTATAGTTTACTCCGTTCACAGTCCAGTTATTTGTTCCTTATGTTAAGGAGTCGTACTGGAGTGTCGGAATCCTTGGATAATAAGAGTCGGGGTCGAGCACCCGCCACTTGCTGGAGTCGGCATCGAATCTTCTACTTCCCGACTTCGTAATCCTGTCGCGTACTTCCCAACTTTAGGGAACCCGGTCTGCAAGGCGCTGTTTATCCTTCTTAGCTGTTCACGAGGGAATGTTTACACCACTGCTTATATCTGCGCTTATAATTGCTGCAGTTATGCGATTGCGTACGTGTGTGTGCAGTACAACCGCGGGAACTTTCCGTCAACTTCAGGATGTGCTTCGCCTCTACGCAAGTCTTGCGGAGGAAGTGGTTTCCCAGTCGATGGCGTGAATCTATAGGACTTCCGTCCGATGCTGCGCTACTTGATATATTTTACCATTTTGTATCGTTGCAGTGATTGTAGTGACAAATTTTGAGTAATTACTTATTTCGTCGTGTCTGATATTCTTTATCGTATGATCTTTCTACGGAGTGGCTGTAGTGCGCATTCGCAGGAATAGGATTATGGATTTGATTTGGTCAGAGGTTAACCCACTCACTCATTTTGTTTCACATATGATCCGTTCCAAATACTTTTCTACGAGACAGGCAAGATGAAATTACGGTATATTAATCATACTGATATAACTATGCCCATTGAAGAATAAGATAATTTGTGCATTCGATATACAGTACGTGTTATACTCTCGCCGTCGTCTTTTGAAATCGCTTAACTGCTCCAATTTGCACTTTAAGGCCTAATGACGGCTGGGGCAGAAAATTAGAGTGCGATTAGTTTCTTAGTAAAGGAACACTGAAATTATTTGTATATATATCACTGACGTATCACTGACCTCTATTCTATTTTTTCATGCAAGCTAGGAGTACTGATGAAGAACTTTGCCAATGAAGATCAGTGCTGCTTCATTCCTCTACGTAAAAGCCCGCTGCAGACGGTAGTTTTTTTGTCCTGTGTTGTCACTTCACGTCGTTCCAAAGTTTCGTTGCGTCCATACAAACACAAGTGCGCGTCTACCAAATAATTTACTAAACGTTTGGCGATCATATGAGCTGACTTATCAATAATGCGTGATAAGGTTTCTCACATCTCTTCGAATTTTGAGTAAATAAGAACTCTTAAAGCACTAAACTTTTTTTACTGTCAATACAGACACAGCAACGCATTTGAAGACTCTGAAGTGAAAAACACAGGAAAAACAGACTAATATATGAAGCGAGTTTAATGTTCCTCAGATCTTGGAAACGCTGCATCAGATCACGTCTAATCTTGCCCCGGCTGCCGGGATGATTTCGGACGATTGGCCACCGATGCGACAAAGACGATACTTCTTGGCACCCGTGACGATTATGCAAAGATTAGGACAACTCCACACGAACTCATTCCTCCATCCTTGGCTGTATTGTGAAATCGAGCTGTAAATTATTAAAAAATATATTATCTTGGTAGATAAACGATCAATGTTATTATCAATTATTTGGGCGTGGGTTATGTAATGGTGTGCCGACGCCTACAAATGCCATTTGCTCATTAGGTATGCCACTAACTTTACGCTCCTTTTTATTACAATAACTAGAGAGCACTCTGAGAGCCCATACCTCCGCCAAGTAAAGCAAAGGTAACGAAAAATTAAAATTGGTTCTGCAACTATGATTTTCATTGTATCAACATAAAAATCTAGTTATTGGTGCCTTGCAATAGTATTAAGAGTTTCTTTAATTTTCTTGAAGATCCGTTCATAACTTTTTGAGTTATGCTGCTAGCCAACATTATTACAAATATAGGTCAAGCACCCAAACGGACCAACTGAACATCACCAAAATTTAATCATTTATGTCTTTTACCATTACTAACAAGTCTTGTAAATTTTATAAAGATCCCTCCGATACTTTTAACTTATTGTACTAATAAGCATGAGGCAAATTTCACAAGAATCCGTCCATAACTTTTGAGTTACGTACGGTACTAAGAAAAAACCGTTTGATAAAGAAACAGACGGTCGGATTGTCACCAAAAGTTAATCATTTGTAACTATTAACATACCTAACAATCCCTGTAAATTTTGTAAAGGTCCATTGTTTATCTTTTGAGTAATCTTGGTGACACAACCAAACAGACAAACACGACAAAAACATAGCCTCCTTGGCGGAGGTAATCATTGTGGCCGACCCCATCTGGAGATGACAAAAAAATAATCACTTCATCGAAAGCTCCGTTTTATTCGCTCTATTTTGTGGTTCTGCTCGCTCTGAAGAATATCTTTCTCGTTTCATTCGTTGATATTCTAGTCAATTTACAATCGTTCGCTCAGAGCAAATGAGGCTTTGCTGTGAAAAGGAAGTGAAGCTCACTATCCATGCTAATATGTAGGTACGTCAGGTGTCTTCAGCGGTATAATATCAAATTTGGGAAAGCGGCGGATTTTTTTTTTTTGCTGTCAAGCAAATGAGACCAGGCAAGTAAACAACCAACCAACAAGCTTTATAAGTAAAGATTTTTTGTAGTTGTCTTCCTTTTAACCAAAGCCGGCGACTTTTCAGTATCCCCTTGTGGCGCGCTCCATTGGAAATCCAAAGCCGTTCATTTCTCACGCCGTGTGACTGCCGACCTCGTGTCTTCTGGGAGCTAACGCTTCACTGCCAATGGTTCCCGCGCGTCGTGATTACGTCAAAGCAAACGTGTGACCCCTACGGCTACCCCCCGTCTACTGTTTAAGAGGGCGAGCAACCCGCATCTTTGCCAGTTGGCAGTTGACTACTGCCGGAGTAGCAGGTGTTGTGTTTGTTGTTACGGGTAGTTGTAGGCAAGGAAAATCCATTTATTTCTTGTTCTCCTACGACTTACACTTTTCCAGGGTTATTTATTCGCGAAACTGTTTGTATGTAAAAGGAAATGAGGAAGCTATATGCTTTTATTTGGGCGCAAAATTGGAGCTATTGATTCCTTAACGTTTTTTTACAAATTGAACTTCATCTAAAATCACATATTTACATTATATGATTGCTAGTACGTGATGGGCTTGATCAATAACCCACTCCACAACTAGATATAAAAAAATTGATTGCTCATATGAATCATAGTGTGACATCCTCTTTTAATGAAATAAAACGTATTTATTGTCTCCTGTGAGCAATTATTGTATTATCGATGCGCTTGTCGGGCGTAATGCGTACAGCCGCTTAGGTGTTGCGGTATAACCATGGTTGCGGAGTTGGTAGGATTCATACACTTGCTTTTTCCAGGAGTCGGAGTTGGTAAAAATTACCTATTTATTTAACAGTTAGAATCAGAGTCCTGAGGAGCCTGAGAGTTTTTAAATCCAGGGACTCAGAGTCTGACTCTGTTTGGATCCAGGAGTCGGAATCGGAGATGGTCCCACTCTGTGACCCTATCGCTAACATTGGCAGTACGTAGCATGTTTAGACAGTCATGCGAACAACTCGTGGACCTTGTTGAAATTCCATACTGTTAGGCAAGAGAGACGCGTTTTGCTTGATAATGATTAATTGTGATGACAGCTGCTACTTTACCCCATATTTAAAATGATGGGAGATGGGCTTCAGAAAACGCGACAGTTTGTATATTATCACCTCCGGGAGGAGGTTATGTTTTTTCGGGTTTTCTGTCTGTTTATTTGTCTGTCACCAAGATAACTAAGAAAGTTATGAACGGATCTTTACGAAATTTACAGGGATTGTAAGGCATTTAAACAGTGATAGATGACTAAATTTTAGTGGAAATCCGTTCATTTGTCTGTTCGTTTGTTTGTCTGCCTACTTATTCTTATATTGGTAAAACTCAAAAAGTTAAGGATGGATTCATAGAATTTACATGAGTTGTTAGGTTTATTATTAACTGTGTGTTTGACTAATGTTTGTCATAATGTTTGTTAGCAGCATAACTAAATAAGAGGAACGGATCTTCAAAAAAATTGCAGAAACTGTTAATACTGTCAAAAGGCACAAATGATTAGATTTTTTGTGTTGATACAAAGTAAATCATGAGTTCAGAGCCAATTTGAATTTTTCGTTGCCGCTGCCTTGTTTGGCGGAAGTATGTGCTCTCAGAGTGCTCTAGTTGTAGATCAAAACTAGTTACTTCATGATCTCCATTGAATTACGCCTTCTAGCTACTTTGGACTCAGGACCCCTGAAAGTATGAAAAATGATATCCTTTAGTTTCACTAAGAGTACAGTCATCTAATTTATTGAAGTCATTAACTTAAGAACAGCTTTGGTACAACCACGACCTATAATAAAGAGTTTTTCGCTTAGGTCTAGTTGTGTGTGAGAATGTCCTGCAAAAATTACGTCTTAATATGCAACTACTAGCACAACCCCGTGCTATCTCAACTCACCTCCCTATTTCCATACTCACAAATCACGGGAAAAATGAACACGTACACAATATACTGCAATAATTTAATATTTTGCCATTCTGCCATTGAAAAAAAGTACTCCTACGTGACTACTCTAACATACTTTTTTACCCATTAGTTCCGACTGATTGCTTCTCATATCAAGTCAGCTCATTTAGTTATATTAGTTTCATCATGCTGTGATTGAAACTAACTCTTCCTTGAAAATTTCAACACTATTAACTAATAGCATTGTCCCTTATTTTGAGAGAGTGTCATGCTTTATATTTTTTTCAATTTTTATTTGTTCGCGTTTGGTTGAACCCTCAGCTACTTTTATTTGGGTAACCTGTACTGAAACAAACTTTCTCTGACAGCTGCCATGATGCCTTAGGGTGAATGCAACTATGTTTAAACGTTTTTTTGATCACCGTTCACCGTTTTGTTGTAGTAAATAGTGCAACATGATTCAGTTTTGCTTCTTTATAATCACTCATGTCGTTTATTAACCATGTTTATTCAACGTTTCATCTCCCCATATAGTTATTCCTATTAGATACTGGGTTAATTAATTAGTTGATTTATATGAACTTCTAAACAAAATGTTGCATTTGCTCTAAAGAAAATTGTATTGATGCCCGTTTCAGACCACATGAGTTCATGTACGATGCCGCAACCAAGTCCGTTGCTCGGTCCAAGAAATTAACCAAATTTTTCTCGGTTGAATTTTTAGCGATCGTAGCGACCTCGAAGGAACGAACGACATCGGCGGTTCGGTTACGCGTCAAGTGCGTCAGTTCGGAACTTTATTCTCATTATTTTAGTCAGTTTGTGTTCGTTTTTTGCTTACTCGGCACAATGCGCATCCCGACCTCCAGCTCCACATCACATCTACCCCGCCGCAAGTTGGGATCCTTCAAAAAATGGGTGAGTTACAAGAGAATTTTTGTGGGTACAGTAATAATATGTATTCAAGTAAATACATAGAAGTTATTTTTTCTACAATAAATTTATATGCTTCAGTAAATGCATACAAGCACTGTTTGGGTTTATTATTGTGATATTACTTCTGTGACAGCGTTAAAATTTTGTTATTGTCGTTATTTTGAAAAGAACTATTGCGATCAACGACAGTGTTATCTTCATTTTCAACCGATTTCAATTACTGGAATTTTTATCGTATAATTACCTAATTTTGGCTGTTTTTGAGATGCAATGGCGCTCTTTATTCTCTTTGGCATTATTCTATTAATATAAATTTCAAATAATTATTGATGCCGTTATTATGTTTTATTTTATTGTTGTTATTGGTTTGCCATTATTGAACTTGTAATAATGAGTTATGCTCCTGCCTTGCTAAAGAAGTATTTTCGTACGAACTTAGCTTTCGTATAGCTGAGGTTTTCCTTGCTGTCTTGCACTGCAGAGCGCAGCTGCTACTATCGCCATGTCCAGCATGCGATTCATCTCTTTATTTAGCAACACCGTCTCTCTTATCGACAGTAGCACCGGATGTTAACTGTACGTGAATGCATGAGAGTTAGTAGGAAAGGAGAGCCCGGAAGGGCCATAAGCTCACCGGAAACAGCAGACTCTATCTCTTCATAAGTTCCTGCGCTTTCAAGTGCCACGCTTATTACATCACCTTAGTTGGTCGCAGTCGGGCTCTGTTAACCCGCCACCTATGCTCTCAACTCGCCAGCTCGTGGAGAACTTCCGACAGATAGCTACCAATTGATTGATTTCCGACCTGTCGCTCTGCACTTAGTCATACCGTGTTATTACGTGGCTGGGATGAGAAGTTCGTGGGCTGCCCTAACTTTGGCGATGTTACTCGGTATGAATGGAAATTTTTTTTCTCCAACTTCAACCCATTCGCTATTAAAGCATTAAATATGAATGAGGTTCTCATATACTAGTTTGACTATTTTCACTATGATAATCGACTGTTAAATATGAATGAGAATTTCAAATGGATAGTAGCTTATGGTATTGAATGAAATATGACTCAGAGATTTTTAAAGGGTTCCAACCGTTCACTGCTATTATTATATGGTGATGTGAAAATAATAAACCGTCTTATAGATAAGCCGTTACCATTAAATTAAATCAAGTTTGAAGTGACTCAATAAAAACTTTTGAACAAAGAGATATGTAAAAAGTAAAGATGATGACAATAAATAAGTATAATTTAAACCAAACCTTCATGAAACTAATTACTGTAAAAAATCATAATAACTACGCATTAAAATGCAATGACAATAGAATATTTTTCGTTGAAATATTTTTGCATCGTTTACTGTGCCAAGTATCTGGTCCCTAGCTTCATATTGCCATATGTACGTCATCCCTGACATCAGATACGGTAGAGTGTCGTGTTATCGTACTGATAAAGATAGCGGGCGTTCTCGGCGTTCTCACAGTGTGTTGTTCGGACGAACTTCAAGTGTTTGTCCATACGCCTACTGGGCCGGCTGCAGCATGATATAATAATATCGACTGTTTGGTATCTTGCTGGGTTTTTTTATCGTAATGCAAGCAACATTATTGACGGTTGCGTGCAGCTTATAATAATTCATAACTTTGGATAGACATTTAGATAATTTAAATTTTCATGGTAAATCAATTACGATTGAGGAAGCCGACACTTCTGCAGCAGGAGTAACTTTTTAGTAATCTCAAGTGTAATTAGTTTACGGTTAACGCTTAAAAATTGGTCGAGAGCGACAAATTGGCCCATCAAGATTGAAGTTACGAGCCAGTGCATGATAATCGGTCTAGATTATTTCGATCAGAACCGGCGAATCGAGCGTGCAGGAAGAGAATATTTGTTAATCTTCTTGCATAATATGCTAGATTCAACTTTATATTTATTTTATCGAGCACATAGTGCGATTAGAACCCGTGTACGTTTAGATTTCTGTAATTCAAGCAAATGTAGCAGTATCTCTGCGATCAGACGTACGATAGAGTGAGGTATCCTGCGTATAGTACAAAAATAGCTAGAAATTAAAAGCATGCAAGATCTCGCCCTTTTGATTTAGTGCGTTTGGAAATCTAAAAAAAAAAAAAAATTTAATAAAAACTTTGATGCCTGCATCTTTGTTTATTTATCTGTGTTTTTTCACTGCTGCCTCTCACCTGTCAATGAATTTACAGGTAGTCCATATGAGGGTGTAGAAATCGGGTGGAGGTATATGTATGCCAATGCCGAGAACAATACCTAGTACTAATTTCAACAGTAAATATAGCAATGATATATATTAAAGATTTTAACTCCTGTGTGATCCGTAGAATAAGTTCTTTTACTCTAATACTAGCAGTATGTCTAGTACCTATAGATAAAAAATGCGTAAAAACTACGATAGAATCTATTGACAACATTATCAATACTGGGTAGTCATTCTTTCAAGGATATAGAACTTGCATGAATTGTCACTAACATTAGCAGGCCGGAGTTCAACCAGTTCCCGACCCTGACACCTTATAAACCTCCCAACCGCCCCTTACTGACTTTGTGACTCTTAACTTTAACAGAATAGGTCTATTTTCACCGACGCCGACTCCAGAGGTGTGTTGTAATAGCAAGCCGATCAGGCGTCACGACCTGAAAAATGATTACCGTTTCGGTTGAGGTTATAAGAACGCCATCTATCGATTAACGGAGTATGTATGTTTAATAAACAATAATGAATATCCGTGTTTATTGTAAAGTTATCGACGTAAGCTTGTAGTAAATGGATGCATTTACTTATTAAATGGACGTATTTACTAAGGTAGCTATATGGTGTTCCCTCGTAGTGAGTTGATATCATCTTTGCGCTTGCGTAACACAGTAACCCATGTCGCAACCGTTGTTACCTCTGTTAGGGTTATGACTGCGGCGCAGTCTACAAGCGGCGATCGAGGTCACCGGTGTAGCACCGGTGACCCAGAATTAGCGGTTACAACACGCCTCCGGCTTGAGCCACTTACCGACTTCAGCTCCTAGCCTAACGAGATGTCGAACTCCACTTCTTCAATTCTTGTCATAACAAATCATTTGAAATTAACTAGCTACCGTGTGAAATATCAGCATCCTGCTTAATAATATTATGTCGTACTTAGCAGAGTGCTATTTATCACCCGCGAACGAAGTGAGAGAAGTGTTAATGTTTTCTTTGAAGATTTAAGTATATATTTGTATATATATACGTATATATTTGCATATAAATTTCTCTGTCTACCCATAAACAGGTAAAAGGAGTTAAGCAATCTTCAAAATTTGTTGTAGGGAGTTTGGTGGGTTGACCTAGATGTGACCCATGTCAAAAAACTAGGCCTAGCTGCATGACCATAAAAAAAACGGCGTTGAATTTGCCTCCACCGCGGCAGATTGGCTTAATTACGCCACGACGCGTTCTATTTTTTCTCTATATTATTATTAAGCGATATAATGGCGGCTGTGCAATAACCTTGTTGGATAAAGCATCCATATGAGAAACTACGATCAGCTGGCCATCGGAAATGACTTCGTTGAATTTGCCACCACCGCGGGTGATGGTCTTACACCACGAGGCGTTCTAGTTAGCATTTCCTGTCAAAAATTCGCGGAATACAAGAAACTTTGCAGCTGCATAAGGCTAATTCATACCCCGAGAAAAATAGCGAAACTCTGTACTAATCCGTTCATGTTTTCGTATGTGTAGCGATACAATATATATATGAGAAAGGCGATAAGAAGTTCGAGTATACATTTATCGTTATATGACGTCATATATGCTGTCATACGGAATGCGATAGAGTCCTCACCAGCCCGCTTATCAATAAACGAGTAGCTCTTATCTCGCAGCGGACTTCTTCCTCTCATCGTGCGCTTTTTTCCACGTATTTTGTTTTTTTTACATGTGAGCTTTATGTATTATATATAATATTATATAGATAATACATCATTATTATTTTTTACAGTAGTTATATATTAATTACACGTTAATTGTATATATTTGCGGATATCATCATGCTTACGCTATGCATCTGCGCTCTGTTTTTATGCTAATTACAGTAGAATTTCTTTTAATAGTTGGTACTGTATTATGGATTATTATTATTTTCATCGTCGTCCATTCTCTGAACGTTGTTAGTGTTCTCATTTATGCTATTATTACCAAAAATAATATTATATTTAATATTATCATTACAATTACCATTTCTTGTGTTAATGCAAGCATTGCATGCTACTCCCATAAGTGTTATTACCTCCGCTAAGGAGGTTATGTATTTGCCGGCTTTTGACTGTGTTTCTGTTAGCAACATAATTAAATAAATTAGAATGTGTACGGTTCTTCATGGAATGTACTGGAATTGTTTGGAATATTGCAAGCAACAGATGGTTAAGTTTTGGTGATATTCCGAAGAAAATCCTGAATGAATATTATTCATGATGTATCACTATAGTTTTGCTGGTAATGTTAAATTGTTAATGATAGGTAATAACTAACTTTCGTAATGGTTTTATTACTACAGTTATTACGATCGTTATTGGTGACGTTGTTAATATGATAATCTGACAATCGCTATCAATATTGGTAACATCGTTGATATTCTCGCTAACATTGTTGACCTTCATAAATCGTGGCTTGTGAATGGGTTCCTGTACCCGTTTAAATAACAGAAAATTCTCTGCTTTCTATCTTTCCAGACGCTATTATACTTTTACGAATGTACTGTTAACGTTGTTCAGTGACAGCTCCAGGAGCTGTTGGTGGATTGGAGTGAAATGTGGTGGGGATTCATGTTGCTATGGGCTACATGTTTGTTGGTGACAAGGACACAGTATTGGGGGGGCTGTCCGGGAGCTTGGCTCATTATGGGGAGCTCAAGCCTCCTCATGCCCCCTTGGCGCCGCCCCTGATAGTGTTATATTTATCATACACAACTTCTTCCTCTGAAGAGGCCCGCGTCCTGTCGGATTTTATCACTCGCTCTCTTGCCGCGTCGGCCGGAAGGCTTGAGATCATCGATCCGTTTCCACTGTTCTTATCGTGTTATCGTTGCCTACTTCAAAGAAAATTTGAAGGTTGGCGGACCACTCGAGCTTTGCTATCTCTACATCCGCTTATTTTCCGAAATATATACATTCAGCTATTTTATGTTAACAATATCGCTCACGCTATTTTTTTATCCAACAGTTTTGTACTTATTTTGGAAAGTTCTAGAGATTTGTTTCATCTGATTAAGTGAACTCATTTGTATAGTTATTTATTTAGCTAGTTACTCATTTAAAACTTTATTTATTTGTTTATATGCGTATTTATTCGTATATTTATTATGAATTTATGTTCTCACTGAATGAACTTGTTCATAATTTACTAAGTTTTTTGCTCTTCGAATGCACGCTTGGCAAAACAAGTTTTCTTTCTTTGTTAACGTTATAGAGTCGGGCGTAAGGTTGTTACTGTTATTTAATATATTGCGAACAGCTCCCGGCATTTAACTAGAAACTAAGCAACTATAATGATAAGTACCGATTGGCAAGAATTCTTAGGTAATAATTACTTTTAATACTTCACTTTAGTAGATACCGGAAACCTTATCTAGCTACACAAAACTATTTAGAACTCCCTAATTGCTGGTTCCAAAATGTATCAACTAGAAGTATTTTTATTTTGTAGTCCAAAGTTAATAGTTGTTATAGCGTTTGGGTATTGTATAGGTATACAATGACTAGTACCAAAAACTGGCGTTCTCGGCTTTCCAAACCTTTCAATTTTCTAGTTCATTCTTTTATTTTCGTTTAACATCAAACACTGTGAAAATTTTCTAGGCAATTATCTGATATTATAGGCTACCTCTTACTCTATGTATTGTCGGATACATCGGATAAATTCCTATGATTTCCCAGTACGATGCAGCTTCGAACCAAGTTTTGGTGTGCCGTAGTAATAGCATTGCTAGAAACATCAGGCGTATAGGTAACAGAGGTGGGCACTTGCGACCCGGCGACAAGAGCGAAAAAGGCCGGAGGTTTTCATCCTCCAGCCAATTATTATTATTATTTTACTGTTATGACTGGGCCAGAAATGTTCATCTCTGACAGATAACAATCTGCAGAAATTGTTATGAATTGGTCACCCCACTAACCCTATCCACACCAGGCTTTTGTAGCTTGTTACAAGGAATCTTTGTCCTATTGTATTCCTACAGGGAAAAATGTTATGCTTTCTGACAGGTTTTTTTTTTTTGTTCTATTGTATTTCTGCGGGAAGAACGTTATACTATGCTACAAGGGTTCTGTTTCTGTTCTATGGTATCCCTACGGGGAATACGTTATACTTTGCTACAGTGGTTCTGTTTTTCTTCCATTGTATTCCTACGGAAAAAGTCTTTGTAGCGAGGAAGCGCTGCCTGGCTAAGAAAGTCTTGACTCCCACTACCCATTTTTCTGACGGGCACATCACTGTTTTGTAGCCAGACTTAACCCTTCTCCGCACGATTTCATTTTAACACTCTCGTAGCAGTGATATCATTTGGTATATGCCGTATATGACACGCTCTCCATCTACGGGATAAGATTATCGTTCCTCACTATATTTATAAATGTGTAAGTTAGGTCAGACCGGTATAGTAATTAAGCACATACTATGCCGGCTTATACTATTCTTCCCTAAAACCGATTTAAGGTAGGTCACTTACTGCAAGAGTTGCTGAAATTCATAGTCCACCTTCAAAAAGTGTGCTACATGCAATACCGGAACCAATAGAGGTCAACTCGATCTATGAGTTACTAACTTAACTAATTACATGATGATAGTACATAATGTGCACCTATTGTGGCGAATCCAAAATGAGCACTAGGGGTCAATGATTCCCTTTCTTCCAGGAATTAAAGTTAGGGCATTGCATTCTAGTCGTTCCCCGTCATAGCGGCAAACTTGTATTGAAGAACCCTGGAGGCAGGGACATTTGCCCCTAATGCCCCCTGTAACACCCCCTTCTCTCTAGATTCGCCACTCAATGTAAACATGGGTACAGATACTGCAGCAATAGGTACGAGCACCTCGGTAACACGACGCTGGTATTAACACGCCCATGTACCAGTCAGGCAGGTTACCGCTACTAGTCTGCTGCCCATCATGATGCAATAGGGGGCGCCGTATATCAATTTCATCCAGTCTCGCAATAGCTTTGGATGTGGAGACTCTACTGAACTGGCTGGGAGTTTGGTGATAAAATGCTGTTTTAAAGCTGTATCTCTGTGAACTAATGTCGGCACTTCATAAAAGGAGCGCTATTTCAATTCTTTACCGTCCAAAACGACTGTTTGGTCCCTTTTCAAATAGTAATGTCCTCTATGAAACTGACGCTCTTTTGGGCAACAGTACATGCTTCGTTGATTTCGGTGTCGCAGTTTGTGTGCCTTCAAATAATTAATTTCCTTCATTCATTTTTGTTACGGTTTGTGCATTTCCGTAAAAGACCGGCGGGCCGTGTATTTGTATTTCTCTATTGTAGCATACAACGAAAATGCTTTTCTGTTATAAATTTTTACTTTTTTTCATCTCGAGCCTTAGCCTTCTTCCATAATTTTCCATCGTATACTATACGGGTAGTTTTCCATTTCATTTATACCTTTTTTTTAGAATAATTCTGCACATGTTTTAATGGCAAGTTCACTCACATATTCTGTGTTTCTGCATGCTCTTAACTAATATTAACTCTTAAGAGAGGCAATTATTGAAGCTCACTCATCACATTTAAACCATAATTCACTCGTGTGGTTTGTGCTGTTGCGTGCTGCAAATATTTAAATCCTCTCCTAAAGCCAATAGATAAATTGATGACGCATTCCATGCATTATGTCAGTTCTGGAGACAGAAACCCGTATGCGTATTTTAACCATAATTCCTCTAGCGTATTCCGTGTTGTTGCATGCCGTAAATCTTCCCGTGGAGCCGGTAAAGAAATTAATGGCATGTGGTCCGCATGATGTCACCTCTCAAGACAGAAACTCATTCTCTGTAGCCTCATGGGAGCATGCAAGTGATATGACAACACTCGACCTGTTACCGGTATATTCCTATCAAGTGACACTCTTCACAGTTACCGATTGGTTTCTTTTATCTCTGTCTCTTCTGGCCTGTAGATTGCGTGTAGTTAGGCGCCTGGTGACTTGATATATAAGGCCTGCATCGCATACAGCCTTCAGTATTGTTTCATTGCTGCCGGTGTTGGTGCAAACCGTGGTGCTGTTCCGCCATCCACCCATCCGCCACCGGACTCACGTTTCTTAAAAAGGCAACTAACACAAGCAGTGACTGCGATGCAGACAGATAGCCAAAGTGATATGCATTGTGTGCGTCCATAGCGTCGTCCTTGTGAGACGGAATTACGTGCAGTTTGAGGACAGCAGCAGGCACGCAGTACTTGTCTGACCTTCGCCATTAGTGCACGGGTCCAAACGCGCTTGTGCTAGTGAACGTGACGCTGCAAAAGGTCCCTCATTCAGTGGCTTGATTATAGATGGATTATCTTCATTTGTTCGCTTCTGACTGTGATATTGAATACAATGAGCCTCTGATACAGTGAGTGCGCCAAGCCGGTTTCTTTCTTTACTTGTTCAGTGAGTTTTACAATCTGCCGTACACAGTTCCAGAGCCGGTAATTTTGTTATACCTACACGAGTTCCTCTTAAGGCAACTTTTTGATTAGAGCGTCAAAAAGTGCGCAACCTCAGCGCCACCATGTCTGGGTTCAAAAAATCTCGACCGCTCAGTATATCTGCTGAAGATATTCTTTCTCCCACTTGCCATCAAAAGGACGTTTTGAACCGAATGTGGGAAGATGAGTTGTACGAACAGTACGTGATGAATAACGGTGTCGAGATGAGCCAGAGTGCGACAGACACAGAAGATGAATACAGTCCTCCAGCGACATCCACACCTAAACCAGACGTGCGCAAGCAGCTTCCAATTAGTAAGATCCCCGTCCCAGCACGTCAGCCCAACAGATATGATCCACTCGACATGCAGAGGTCGGTTAGCTACCAAAGTTTTCACTCGGAGGTCACTACCGAACAAGAAATCCACCAAGCAGAATACTCCACAGAAGAATTTTCTTCCAGGGCTACAAGCGCCGAAGGTCTTCTGGATGGCGATGACGAGTATGATGGAGCTCTGGAATTCACAGTGCCAGAAAGCGAACCCTTTTCACTGCCAGCGTATCCCTCCAGGCCATTGAGCCGGCCGGGAACTCCGATGGTACCGACATCGAGCAGGCCGGCGACGCCGATGGTAGCTGTCACTCCTGACACCAACCCGCCTCCTCTGTCACCCGACAACAAGCCCTACTTTCCTGAAGTGGATCGCGCTTTCCCTAACGTCATCTGTGATTACCTTCACCCCTATCGTTCAGGCCCGTCGCTCCTCGGGTCCAGATTTTCCAAAAATAAATCCACGAGTTCAATTTCGATCGTAAAGAAAATCGAGCGCAAGATGTGCGAGGTGCGTGGGGTTCCCTCGTCTGTTCCCAACCAGCAGTCGAAGTTTCCAACGAGCCAAAGTCTTTCCTCTTCGACGTCTTGCCTACTAACCAAAGTAGTGACTGTCCGCACTGTTTCTACGTCACGAGATGATATTAATAAGGTACTGCTGACAAAAGACGTTTTTTTTCGTGTTCTTGTGGCTGGGTGACTTTTGTCCTTTAACCTTAAATTTAATGGATGTATTATGCCAAGATACATATTCTGCTTGTTCAATTGGTGTTCATCAAGATTGTAATTCGCAATCCCTGTTTTTACGTAGCGTAGCCTCTGTAAATTTTTCCGCGACTTATTAATTCACTTTGTAGGTCCATGATGGAACGGTGTCGTCAAAGAAACTAATGTACATAGCTCAATGAAGTGTTATATATATTTAGTGGACTCTTTGAATCAGCTGCATCCAAGAAATTCATGTATGGGAAATTGATTTTCAATGAGTTACCTATTATCTTAGATTGTATTTGATTTGGTTTCACTGAAGAATATAAGTTATTGTTCTTTCAGTGAAGGCGCTATTACACCTTCTGATCTTACTTGTACTTGCGATGATGATCATCTTACATCATTTTACTGTGCTATATCTTTGCATTTCCTGTTATCTGCCGGAAGCCTATGACTGTTGAAATTCGGCTTTTGTAGTATTTTATTTGATATTTCTCAAACCCTTTTAACTAATTTTGAAAAATGTCATGCTTATAACTTGTAAAAATACTAAAAATTACCAAATTTCCACTACCTCGCCTTCCCGTGATGGTCATCATCGAAGTTTTCACGTAGTGGTTAAGGCAGCTCGTCGAATTAAGCACTATCTTAAAAATAGCTTACCTATAAGCTTTTGCAGAAGTTACTAGAAACACCTTCCAGTTTTCATATATTTTGTATATTAGGTATTTTTGATGATAGTATCAGGGGGGTGGGGGCTGTCTATAGTGTAAAGAAAGGTTCGATTATGTTTGGTATGGATTATGCCAGCTTTAAGTCGATAGAGCGCGGTTAAATCAGGTTATAAGGATTTTGTGTATATTTTGCATAGTACAGCAAACTAGGTAAACCTGCATGTTAATAGGGTAGTATATTTGTTGTAATGTAATATTCTGTTGTGAGCGTGCACCACACGGCACCAGTTTACATTGCACCACGGTGAACCTGTGCTTAGCGAGATAAGGAACTAGAAGCTGATTAAAGATAAGAAAGAGACGGTTTGCTTTATCAGTCGGTTTGTATGAATTGACTCACTATTGGTGTGTTCTCTTGTATCCGCTGTCATTCTACTAAAAAAAAAGGATGCATTATAGTAATTGTACCTACACACTTGCCACCTTGGATCAACCATCTCATTTTTTTTTATAACCCAACCTCTTCTCTCCCTCTTTATTGTCCATATTTGCGATTTTTGTGTGTTGCATGGCCTGCTGCACACCCTGCTCACTCCTTTACTTTTATTCACGGTGAACTCTGTGGTTTGGGAGGTTTAAACATTGCAAATAATAATTCAACTTTGTTCATGTCCATTCAGTTTAGATTTATTTTTCCGAGATGAGTTAATATTTTCTAGCCGCGTCAGGCCTCTGTAGTGAATGTTGATATTTTACCTCCCGCAAGATACCATTCATTTCTTATCAAGATTGTTTACCTAACAATACGGGCCCTCAGGTGTATATTCTGGTGGGCTCTTCCCTGCTACAATATATTTGGGCATCACGCACCTAAGGGTCCCTAGTGCCTCTTCCGCAGGAGATGTTGCAGCTTGCTGCAGTTCTTGCTGACGAGGTTAGTTATGTAAAGTTAGGTAGGCTTTCTAAATTTCCTTTTCTGTCCGGCGAGGTGGGCCGCCGAACGAGGTGACCGACTTTTTCTGCGGGGCTCTTACCTTCGCCCGTGCCGATGGCCACGGAGGACCGTCCGCTCGGGCGCTTCTTTCTTCTGTCTTCTTCTCTTTTCTTCCTTCATCTCTTGCCGCCTGAGCACAACGTTGTGGTTCCGGCTGTTAGCCGACTAAATCATCTTAGATCGCTATTGATCGTCTAAGTTTCGGAAATAGCGGGACAATAGTCACAATACCAATATTATAATAATAACCTAACAAGACGAATTAAAAGAAAATTAAATGAGAAGGTCGATAGCTAACAACTAGAGTATGTAAATCGTGGTCATGTAGACGTAGTGACATCGTGCTCGTGCGAACCTAGTTACGTTAGAATAGTTCGCAAAACATCTTCCTCTCTTATTAACCCGAGACTCACTTTTCCGAAGAGGCATTTTCATTTGTATATTACGCTATCGTCTTGTGCATGCCTTGTCTTTCTTAGAGATTAGGTCTCAGTGTTATCACATCTCGTTCGGTTGCTTTGAAGCTAATTAAAAATACCTCCTGGGTAGCGTTGGGATTTCCCCGCTTAGGTGAACCAGTATCTGAGAACATCATCACCTGCTGCCCTCTCTATCGCATTTCGTGTACGAAAGTGTTATCATCTGAGTATGCTTGCCTTCTTTTGTATCTTTCAACTGACGCGCAATTATTTTGATATGCCAACCAAAAACCCGCCTAACGGTTATCGTAATATCGGCTTCATTTCTGTGGAAATTTTATGCCTGGCCGACGGCGACTGAGAATATCCCTTCAATTTCTAGGCAACTTGATACGACCCACTCACTAACTTTTGCTGTACTTTTTTTTTATTTTTATTTTTTTGTAACTCTGCGACCGGCCAAATAACATTAATAATGTAATGCTTGTTATTTAGGCTGACTCAGTGTCATTAAAAATATTTTGTTCATTTCTAGTTAATTCTACGTCTTTTGAGAAATATATTTTGACTACTAAAGTTTATTTATAATAATTGAAGATACATGTAGAACATGTGAGGCTTCAATTGAAAGTGTATAGTATTTGAATTAAACTGAAGTTTTATTAAATAACTCTTCAATTATGTAAAACTGAAGTTCCATTGTTTCAAACAACGCCGCTTTATTTTTCACAGTCAGCTTCAATTGTTTCAAATTCACCTTCAATCAATGCTTTATATTTAGCGTCGCTTTTTTTCTAAATGAACCTTCTTTATTCATATTTCAAATATATTGGGTGAGAACTTATGGCTCTCTGTTGGAACGTTCGTTAGAACTTTGAAATGCCACCACACAAACGAAATTGATTTTAAACTCGAACCTGAAATTATCAATCTGGGGAGGGGGGGGGGGTACAGAGAAGGCAGTGAACTGTGGACGCTGNGGGGGGGGGGGGGGGGGGGGGGGGGTACAGAGAAGGCAGTGAACTGTGGACGCTGCGTCGCGAACCGAAGCTGGCACTCGCTTTGTCTATCCGCTTGTCCTTGTTTGTGTCCTGCGAGGCTGCGTGACGGAAAAAATACCCCGGAGGGGGGGGGGGGTTGGGCGAGAAGCTGTGAGTGGTGAGTTTGGTGATGGTGTTGCAAATTGCAGTGGTGGATGAGAGAAAAGATCCTGGTTATGCAGACGCCGTCTGGCACAAGGTTTGGGTCCGGAAGAATTATGCATATTTTCTGAGATATACATGATTCTTGCGAAGGTCAATAAATTCCTAGCATGTCAAAAGTGCAGTGCCCAAGCTAACTATGCATATTTTATGTCGTGAAACTTACTACCCGTAGAATATCTTTGACCTCATATATATATATATAAATGCTGTCACGTTTGCCACACTAATTACAGTATATCTGCCCTACTACAGATTTTTTAGATTAGCTTGCTGGCAGTAAACGGATAAGAGGCCTTTCCCAGACAGGAGCCGAAATCCAGGCTCTAGCCTCTTCGTGATATTGCCGCTGTGTTATATATCAAAGGTATATATGTATCAAAAGAAAAAGAGCAACCAATGGGATGGTTGTAAAACGTGATTAGCGGTAGTAGAATGTAGGAGGTTGTGAATCGTTAAGCACGTCTGGAAATAAAAGAGAATGCTAGTTTCCCATTGAAATTAGCTATTGTTTAGCATATCGGAAATACATGTTTTCCGTGTTTCTGTTCATTGTCTGTCACTCTGTAAGGTCATGCGCAGCGGTCCAGTAATTCCCTCGGCTCCCATTCATGCCTCGTGTGTACACAATAGCGAACAGCTGTGTTTACGTTTCAGCACTGGCGGTGTTGACCATTGATCCTGCATTACTAACAACGGCGTTTCGTTTTATATCAACAGGAGAATCCCAGTGTTGTGATATTCACGTGGAGCTCATGAGAACTCTGCTATCGACGGAAGAATTTCCTTCTTGGCTCTCATTTCTTTGTTTAGTCCCGTCGTTATCGCGTGGGACAGCGTCCACCGCAGCTGGAACTCCTAGCTTTAGTAGAAAATTATTGTTTTCCGGTCAGTGGTCTGCACGTTTGAGTGTAGTTAACCAAAAGGCCTAGTAAATTCATAACGCATATATTCTTCAACGTAGCCTCAATAACTACTATCCAATTTAGAAAGCGCAGCCCAGTGGTGTTTCCTTCTGTACCTGTGCGACCTGTGAGGCCTTAATTAAGGCTCGCTAGTATACACGTAAAGGTAAAGTCAACTTAGACCACACCCTCACCTGGGAAACCCACATGCACTGGTTTGTGCTGCGGGTATAGGCCCACTGGCCCCAGATGAGCAAGTGTAGTCGCAGTCGCCCTCGGGTCACGAACTATGGCGCCAATTTGACGGAAGGAACAAATGACCTGAGACCTCCACCCCCCTCATCTCTGAGAAAGGCAGTTCCGCCACGGCCCTCTCCAATACGCGAAGCACAAGTTCTGTAACAGGAAGGACACCGCCTAGCTGTCTGTTCCTCAGCTAATAAATTTAATACAAAAACTGTGGCTCAATACTACCTTGCCTAAAGAAAGAATTACAGTAAATGGGCGAGGAAGAACCGAACCGTTACTGTGTTTACTTGAAATTTTCTAACTAATTATCAAGCAACGTATAGCGAACTTTCGTTCCGACGAAAGATTATCGTTAGTTGCTCACATTTCTTAATTTGGTCGCATGAACTACAAAATTTTCAATTCACTGCCAATTAAGTACATTATAAATGTCAACAATTTCCTGTATTTAATAGAGGATGACGTTATGTAATAGGACTATGTCATCGCATCAAAAGATACTCTGCACTGTGGAATTAGGAATTATTTTAATACAGTCATCGTTTGTGAAAGAAGGTTTTTTATTTCAGTACCTGCTGATGATATGATAAAATATTGAATCGCGAAACTTTTATGGTTTGAAATCCTACATTTTAAAATTTTATTCACTCACTTATTATTTTCCACGAACTTCCCTTTGGCTATATCACAGTATATGCGTTTTTTTATCTTATGGGGTTTTAACCCTCTTCTTTTGAATGTTAGGTAACTCCTTTCAGATTTTGTTTTATTTCATTACATCATTGAAAATAAGTCATATTTAGTGTTTTATAATAGAAAATACCACTGGCTGCAGAAATACCCCTGGCTGCAGAAATTAATCCATGTACTTGTAAATAACAGGAGCAAAAACTAACAAAGAGCAAATTTTTCGTGTCAAATTACAGCCATGAGTTTGACAGGTTGTAGGCTGATTATATATAACTTTTGACACTCATATGATCCCTCCGACACGCCCAGTTCAGTATTTGGGTAGCTTGGCGGCAGCATGGAACCTTTCTTGAAAGCCTATAAGAGTTCCGCGGGGACACGTTCTGCAGTCAGCCGCCAACGGCCGTGGGGCGTGCATCGCTCCTCGTGCACTCGCAAATCTTCTCTATTGTGTAGGTTTACCTATTAAAAGCTCACAAATGTTACTTACCAAATGCCATTCTTTTCAGTTTCAAGTTTGTAAGGAAAGTATCCCGCCAAAGCAAGTAGTGCGATGTCTCCATGTGTACGACGAATAGTTTCGAAAGTTATATTTGCGCCCTAGGCCTAGTGTTTCTGCATATTGAACTTCTTTCCGATTTATACTAGGCTTTTATTTCTTTATTTTTCACTCTTCTTTCTTGTGAACTTGAAAACTCCCTTTTTGTCAGCTTGATGGTATTTCTTCTAGTCTTGGCCACTTAACTAATTGTACAGTATTTGTATTGTCAGCATTGGGGAATCTTGTACTTCTTTGCTATTTACACACAGAGAGTGTTATATTTTCTACGATAACATTATACGCCCACTGTGTCCCTTATAAATTTTCGTGCCTACAATATATGTAATAATTACCGCTCTGTTGTCTCGTAGGCGTTTCACTCTGCTATAAAGCTCTTCTGTCTCTGAATTTTAGGCCGTCATATGGAATCTAAGGGTGAATTTGTCTCGACGAAGTTGCTAAAGGCTTAATATTTTTCACGAAAGCATTTCGCAGAAGAAAACAAGCGTGTCGAATTCTTCGTACACATTTTTTTCTGTTTTTTTTGGTTTGCTTTGTTTTCGGAACACTCGAAAAGTTGTGCTCAAAACGAAATAATATGCTTCGTTTTCCCATATTCGTAGCTAGAAACGGATTATCAATTAAGATTTTCACCATCTACACATTCCTTTACGAACGAAGTTGTCGTCATAATACAATATTTCATAATCTTTTCAATTTTTATTGGCAGTAAAAATGTAAATATTCTTTTGGTGTACAGTATGCCTACATTCCCGGATAACTGGGAGTGGATTGAACGAAGTTCGTCTTTGTTTTGTTAATTACACCCTCGACGAAGGAAGGAGATAAATGAGGATCCTTTCAACGTCTTAGGGATCAATAAATATGACGTCATTGACTGTAGCTGCTCGGGTGTGGTGAGGGCATGCGGGTGTGATGGTGGTGAGGGCGGGTGTGGTGCCCTCGTATGGTGAGGGCAGCGGATGTGATGGTGGTGAGTGGGGCGTGGTACCCTCGTGTGGTGAGGGCATCGACTGTTTCCCTCTTGTGATGAGAACATTGAGGGTAATGGTGGTGACTGCGGGTGTGATGCCCCTCGTTTGGTGATGGTACATGTGTTTTGATGGATTTAGTAACGGTGATCAGAACACCACTATGTCAGAAGTTACTCAGAACTATGTAAAATTTTAAACCAGACTAAGTCTCTTCTCATTTTTTCTTTTTACTACCTAAACAGAAGCCTCCGGCAATGCCATACAGCCTTATCCGCAGTTCGTGCGTCACCCATGCACAGTACGACTGATAGCCGGCTTAGCCTCGTTGCTATTTTAACACAGGATCATGCAAAGCGTGCATGCATAAAACCTGTTTGCGTGTCACCTGCCAGAGGGCAGCCAGGGTAGTGTGCCTGACCCCCCACCATAATGCTACTCATTAGACTGTATACCCGCCGCTCTACCGACTCCACCTCACGCAGCTATGCACTTGATGACTGCCAAATACATGGCTGATGAGAGCCCACTTAATCTTGATGTCGTACTTACGTTACTCATGACGTGATAATTATATACCTCAAGTTTTGGGTGGCTCAATTGCTTGAATTTCAAGGAGGGGATTAGATATAGCAATGCATGGCTGCCTCGCAATAGGGCGCGCCGGCCCAGTGTCTCTTCTCTTCAGTCGTTTCATTTATTAAATTATTTTTGCTGATCATATTTATTTAATGTACACGCCCCGCATGGCACCTATCTTGTACCCTCAACTGGTATACGTATAATTTATTTAGTTTTCACATATATGCCGGAACTCTTAATGGAAATAATAACATGTATATTACATAAATCTACATAACTTATCAATGGTTCTCCATGTGACCCTCTGGAAGTGGCTCCAAATGTCGAAGAAGTTAGACAGCCCTGAGTATAATGGTTAATAGTGAGCTGGAAAGTTCATATGCTGGCCAGCAATTACTTTCGTTTAGATGAGGAAAATGATGCGATTGACAGCTTGCTGCTAAGTTAGTTCATTGATTAACACTTTCATGTGGTCTCAACAGGAATAGTTTAAACATAATTATGATCAACTGGAAGGCACAATGACAGTAGAGCATAGCTGTATGGAATGTTCAGAAGGGAGTCATGTCTTTCAGCTTGAATGTTCCCTCTTTGCGGCAGATCGCTATTCCACCGGCCTCGCCAATACTCAAATAATTTATTAATTTAAATTTGCCCTTGTTTTTCACGCTGGGCTCTGAAATTACGGGAAAAAATCTCACGTTTTGTATCCTTGTTGCAGATGACCAGCGATGGCGGCTGTGGGAACCCACCCGGCGATGCGGACACCAACAGCCCGCGTATGGATTTCAAACAACGAGCTCAAAGATTCCAGCCCAGTCAAACCACAGCCAAGGCCGTAAGTACCCTAGTGTGGCGTTTATACAACCCTCTTTGGCCAAGCGAAGGCGAGGGCTGTATTGGTAACTGCGGGCGTACGTCCGCCAGCTGTCTCTCTGCTGCGGTTCCGTGTCTCTTGTTTAGATTAAATTAAAAGATCTGGCCGGAGACGAATTACTGGCCCATTCCCATAGAACAGTCGCGACTCACACTTCCGACCCTCTGTGAGCTACCGTATTGCCTTTATGTCAAAATAATTTGGACAACTGAGGAATTAAAGAAGAAGAAGAAGAAAGCACTCCGCCAAGGAGTATGATGGTGCACGTAAGCACGATTATTGCTACACCTCTGCGGGGGCTCCGAGACCTGTTGTGAGAGGCTGTTCTGTGCGTTGTGGGTTTCCGCGAGGTTTCTAGTTGAGCAGCGATGATGGTATCTGATAGGTGCATTCATATGTCTGTAACTATATTTGTCACGCTTCAATGGAAATAGAAAATCAATCCACTGAGAACATGACATCTTTTGATTGACAGGAAGCTGAGTAGCACGAAGGCCGTACGTATCATGGACGCAACCACGGCCCATTCCCATTCGTGTACGTAATGAAAGTTCCTTGCCAAATCAAAACTTTATCATGCTTATTTTCTGTTTAGTTTTTGCTGCACGGGAAGGAGATCGCTAATGAAATACTTACCAAAGGAGAATAGGCTGCGCTAACTACTTCTGACATTTTCATTGGAAGATCAGACCCGGCCTTGAAATGTAATGTCTCCACATCAGAATCGCGAGCACGAGTATCAAGACTGATTAGGTGTCAGTTACAAAATAACTATCATGTTTAATTGCAGAATACGCTGCACAGTATAGATGGACAGTATGCTGCATGTGTCACTCGGCGTTAGGTACAATTTTTCCATACAATGCAATTTTACTCCATCACTGTCCATGGATAACGCGTAAAAATAAGTATAAATAGCATAGAAGAAAAACACAAAGTGCCGTGATATTTTTCATCATATGTATGTAGTCACATAAAAGTTATCACTGTTGCGTGATGTGTCTTATATCTTCGATGTTTGCAGACTTACACACACACATATGGCGATTTTTGTCTGTATTAAGTAGCCCAACAATTAAATGCTTCAGTTATTCTCTGAGACAATTCACGATGAAAGTCGCACGATTTTCATGCGCACTTACATATCCACATAATTATAATAGGTGTATAATGACTCACATGCTCCCGCCTCCTCCTTCCGTCCGCATTCATCATAAATGCATACACGCTTCAGTTCACCTCAACAAATTTCCCGGAAGATTATCGAGATGCTTGCACCACTTATTCCTCTGGCTGCCCGATAGCAATAATATCTGATTAGAAGAGGCGCCAATGGCAATGTACCCTTTGTTTTTACGACTGTGTGTGCGGACGCAACTAATGATATTCTTACAACACAAGACATTTACGTCTCTAGAAAAGGCAGAAAGGTCGTCTAGGAGTCCGTACGTCCATTAGACCGGCATAAGTCAACAGGCGTCGGCTGCGTGTCTGTGACGTGTCTCACTGGTGACGTAGCAGTGACGTGGCGTGTATGATGACGTATACCTCTCTCTTATAAGGGTTAGCCTTATAAGAGAGGGCCTATACATGGGCTCCTACTTATTTTGCTAACGAAAGGATACGAAACTGCGTGGTGTAATCTTCGATAAATGCCACAGCTTGATACTTTATCCCTGCACCAACTGAACTAGAGATACCCGATAAGTAGATAAGTGTAGACAGACCTTCACTGGCCAATTAAACAGAGTAAAGCCGAAGAAAAGGTTGGAATTGGAAGCTGCTTAAAGCTGACTTTTGACCCTTTACTCCTACAATTGCATGCTACGTTAATTTTTTCGTAACGGAAGCTGTGCTGTAACAGTGGTATACTTCCTGATGCTCGAAGAAATACCTCCTATATAGGTATTGGCTATAGTGGCTCTCCTATAGTGCATCTTCGGGTATAGCAATTAAAAATTGGTGAAAATTTTGGAGTGGCTGTAGAAAATGCTGTAAAGATTTTCAGAAAAAGAAATTATTCTTTAGTTTTAAAATTAAAAGAATGATACCTACTGCATGGCACCGAAAGAGCTATATTGAATACGATTTGAGTCGGTAAAAGACATCGGAAAAGTATGACGTAAGATAACACGGCCGAATGTCGATTGTTCAGCAAAGATATGTCGTAAAATCATTGTAATTTGTTTCTTCTGATCGTAAAAAAAAAACGCTGAAGAACAAAATTTTTCCGCTTGCCGCCTCTGTTTTCAAACGAAAATGAAGAACAAAAATTCAGTAAAACTTTAAATATATACATGAAGTGAGTGATGTGTTTTTTTGCCGTTTGCTACCGAAATTAAAGAACAAGAATTTTATTGAAAGTTTAAATTTACCTAAAACATGAGATTTGGTTTTCACGGGACCAAAAACGAAAATTTTTTAAAGAAAATTCGTTTATTTAGTCATTTCAAAATGGTTAAATTAATCTCCGTACTCCAGAAAATCTTGCTACATTGTTCCAAAAAGACAACTGTTTTGTACCTAAGTACAACGAATCCTTGCAGCTCATTACCGTGAAGTAAGTTCCGCCGCCAACATTAGGCTGCCTTCTGGTAGTCAAGTCAGCCTCTAATCGTTTCATTCATTCAACCCTTTATTTATTTATTTATTTATTTATTTATTTATTTATTTATTTATTTATTTATTTATTTATTTGAGTTTTGTGGGTCATATATAGTCGCTTAATTCTTCCTATAGCTACTCAATAAATAGTGAAGATAATATATTTATGTATCAATCGGAGCATCATAGCTGCGATATCCATAGGAGGCAGCATGAGATAATGCAGAATATTAGCAAAAAAATTCTGACTGATATGGCGCACTTTCGCTCCGCATGACTCACACGCATGATGACCCATGCATGCGCTGCATAAGTTCCAGAATACTCTGCACGCGCACACCCCTCGTGGCCATGCGCGTCCCACACGATCTCCCGGTCTGTCTGCCCTTGGCTACATCACTCTGTCTATTTGCATAACGTTTTTTCCTCTCTTTCTGACTAGGCGAACATGTTTTTGTGAACCGATATCTTTTTGTTTGTCAAGTTATGTAGTGTCGATTATTTGGGTATTAATGTAAATAAATCCCTGTCATTAATATAGTCGTTTCTTCGTTGGGAACATGCTTAGTTAGCTTCTAATCACTGCATGGCGGAGTGAATCTAATATACCTATAATAGATTTATTGTTCACTACTTTATTTATAATTGCAGTATTAACATGGATATACCTACCTCTAATAATATTTTTTTTTTGCTCGGAGAATATTATCTATTGCATCTCCTTGTATTGCTTGTCAAAGGAAGTATATATTACGCTTTCAATTTATTATTTGTTCATTTATTTATCAATTGGTTAGTTCGTTATTGTAATAAATACGTATTATTACTTTATTTTTTGCTTGGAGAACACGTTCTGGTTCATCTCTCTCATCGCGTGTCAAAGTCGATATAATGTAATTTTGATACTATTTATTGGATTTATAGTCGACGATATTCACTGGTTAGAATGCTACCTATTAACTGAAATGCTGATCCGGCTATAGTTTTTATAACTTTGTCTTGGATATTTTGGAAGTTTATAAACAAGGTCGAGGCAGTGTTATCCATACTACATAGACTATGTAGAACCGTTGAAACTTTCATAAGAGAAATATCGCGTTGCTCTTGATCATTAATATTATTTAGATGCCGTGGCATACCATCGGTAGTGAAAATAAATTTATTGGTAGAATTTAGGTTCATAGGGCTGAAAAAGTTTGTTGTCAAACAAACATATCTCTTTATTTTCAACCCTTTCTTAAAAGATGCGTTTGATTTTGAACAATTTTATAAGTATATACTGTATTTTTTCTAAACTAAATATTGTCGTCTCCATTTATGCCAGTATTTTCATTGTCACATGTCTATCTTGGAAGACTCTCTAGATAACTCTTATTATCAAATACTACACTGAACTTCTTATGGGCGGTTATGTTTATTTAGCAATAAAATTTATTATGAGATTAGACTGCGCCTCACACGACGGGTCCTGTTATCGCTATCCTAACGACTCGCAATGGCCCAATTCTTTACCAAGAATCTCCCCCTTTGGTCCATACTCTCCTTACGCGGCACGGTTCCGTGGAGCGACACCTCTGTCTCGGTTTTCTGAGAAGATGAAGAAGACTTCGAGACAAGTTGAGCGATAATGTCGCGAGACGAGGAAGAGCTAATGGGCCTCCTGCCCACGTTCTACCCACGCCATGTGCTTCGCTTTAAAGTGTCTCTTCTGCATCGCTGGACTGTTAGTTCTCTTCCAGATATTACCTTGGAGTGGTGCTTGGTAGCGTGAGGTGCACGGTCTGGAACGGAGGAGACGAAGCTGAAACTTTGGATAGTGGATACCAAAGACTCGTATATTTCAGTAGCTTCAATGTCTTCCAGATATTACTTTGGAGTGGTGCTTGGTAGCGTGAGGTGCACGGTCTGGAACGGAGACGAAGCTGAAACGTTGGATAGTGGATACCAAAGACTCGTATATTTCAGTTGCTTCGATGTATTCCAGATATTACTTTGGAGTGGTGCTCGGTAGCGTGAGGTGATCTGAAACTTTGAAAACTAGGCTGTAGCTTTGAATAGTACTATGTACATTCCGAGGAGTAATAGGTTACACTTGCCTTGATGTCTTCTTAGATACTTTCATGGTGTGCCATGCTCTATATTGGATTGTTTGTAACTACCTATGGATTCCAAAAAGTGATGCATGTTAGTGGCTTCATTGTTTTCTAGAAATCAACTTGGACTGGTACGCAGTAGCGTAGAAATGTCTGGAACTGTGTGTACTTTAGATGGCATGAGAGGCTCCAGCCGCTTCGATGTCTTCTAGATGTTACACATGGATTGGTTCATGGTAGTGTGAGGTAGTCTGGAACATTGTTAGCTTTTGATTGCAACAGGTGATGGGTTATAGCTTCTTAATTTTCTGCTAGCTTGCCATATGAGGATTTGTATCGCTAGTGCTCACAAAAAATAATGTTGAGCGATCCTTCTAAAATCAGTTTTCATTTTTGTGACGTGCTACTAAATTTCTACATAGCATTGTGTGATATCTTCTGTTATTAAAACAACGTATTATTTTCACCCAGTGTTTCCCCCTTTGATTGAGGGATCATTATTTTTGTTATTCAGAGCTTTGATACCATTGTGAGGGATTGGGAAGTTTTTTTCGACTTTGTGCTTAAATTGGAGAGCTAAATATGACTCCGTATAGATTGGATTAGCTAATAATAATAAACTACGGCCGTACGTAGCACGTTTTGTGGCAGATTATCAATTCTATTATATATATTTTTGTTAAGGTTTAGGCCTATATTTGATGTCTATTTTTAATTTTTCTCTCTTGCGTATTTGTGTTTCTTTCGTCCGTGGAACAGCTGCGCGCGTGCAGAAGCTTTTAGTTTCTTTGAATATTTGTAGTGTTTTATGACACCCTTGTAACTGAAGTTATTTGTGATAACTTGTATCTAACCACCAGTCAAGATGACGTGTATTGAGGTGAGAATATTTATTTATTTGCAAGCTTGCAGTGCGTTATTTAACGCTTTAAGTTGACTTTTCTAATTACGATTATTATTCTCCATTAATTTTTTTCAACGTAATTAACCAATTCTTAATTTATATATGCAGTAAGCTTTTTACATTTTTACCAATGTGTAGACACTCTGTTTCGAATCAATATCACCCATAGTTCAAACATAATTTTATGCCCAACGCAAAATTTACGAGCGATCATTTGCGAGAAATGCTATCTTGTTAAATTTACTCAGTACACGCAGCGCTGGCTCACTTTCCCAACCATCTTTCCCTAACAGTATGTTGTGCCGCCCAGAAGCTGTGTTCATTGTTCACGACAGTAATTTCTGGGGAGGACAAGAATTATGTTAAGATTTCCTTTAAATTAAAATCCATTGATCGGAATAAACATGTAAGTAGACGAGTTAGTACGACATTGTTTCGGTCAAATATTTATACAATTAGCTATAGACTACATTGTTTTCTACACATATGTATACCAGTACATACTACGATAATCGTAATAAATACACGTTTTAATAAATCCATGTCAGTTGCTAGGGTACAGTGGTTGGCGGCGGTCGTCAGCTGCACCCCCTGGGGCGGTGCCCCTATCTGTCCGCTACCCACGCAAGGGGCGCTACTGCCCCGATATGCACCACACCGCGCCGTCAGCATGCGCATCGTATGCAGCATGCTGCATGTACATGATGCCACATGCTACATGCACATGATGCCACATGCTACATGCACATGATACCACATGCTGCATGTACATGATGCCACGTGCTGCATGTACATGATGCCACATGCAGCATGCTGCCTCTGCCCCGTATATGCATTGCTCGTAAGCCATTGCACGCTTCTCTTATCTTGACATTTTTTTACATTATTCAAACGTCACTCACTGGGCACGTTTCTATTTTTAGTTAAATTTTGGTACCAATAAGGTTTTTTTACTCACGAAATAGTTCATTTCTCCGCACTAACGGTGGTAATCAATATTTAGCTTTGCTATAATTCGGCCGTAAGCTATCGTCTTCCTTTTGTTCGTTAAATTTTAATACCATAATGGTTTTAACATGACAGGAATATCATTAATTTCTCTAAGTGAACCGAGTGTTCAGGTTTAAGTGCTACTGTACAATTCCAATGCAAGCTACGGTCGCTGGACACTGGCTGTATGTCGAACACGTGGTTGATCCGCAGATGGAGTGCGACAGCGGTTTTATTAAATTAAGTCTGTAATAATACTACCATCTTTTTCAACGCTCATCTGGTGCATAACCAACTAATCGAATTTTTCTGTGGCGTCTTATCACCTGATTACAAATTCATTAACGATCCGACTTACTTTACAAAGACAACCAACACCTCCCTGTTTTATTAACCAGTTAACTTCCCACACCTATGAGCGATTCATTAAGTCTCGCTCATCCACATTCAGCGCACGCATCCAAACGACCCATAGCGCCTCTAGGGCGCTAGCGTTGCGCCTGGCGCGCTTAGTTTCATTAGTGCCGACGTATCACACGCTGTGTGTTCAGAGTGGCCGATCATGTTCAGCGATAGCTGCACATTATGCTAATGCCCTGGACTTGTTTGTGCAAATGTGCAGAACGCCCTGACCACCGCCCCCGTCGTTTGCCTCAATGTTCGTTCTCCATAAATTTATAGGCGTATTCTCCGCTTTGCTTCGTCGATAACTTTAGGTGCTCTTGCAGCTCCTGCCGATTTCTTCGGGCGTGTGCTTCGTTGTGCGTCTGCCGATAATTTTGGGTGCATTTTTTGCTTTACTTCTGCTGGCCGATGTTTTTTGGTGTATTGTTCGTTGTGCTCCTGCCGATAACTTTGAGTTCATCCTCAGATTTGTTGTGCTCCTGCCGATACACTTGGACGCAGTTTTAGCGATAATCTTGCCAATAGCGTTAGGTAAATTTTCTTGCTTGCTCCTGCCGATAACTTTGGGCGTGTTCCCTGCCTCACTTCAGCGCATAGCATTGAATATATTGTCTGCCATGTTCTCTTGCTCTTAAATTCAGTTCCTTCCCCAAACTTTGGGTAGCTACACTGGCCTTCGTTCTGCTGCTGACATCGTTAGACACATGTTTCGTTCTACTCCTGTCGATTAATCTGAGTATATATTTCGAAATGCTGCTCGCGATAGCTTCGTCTCAAGTTGAATGTATGCTTCGTTGTGCTCCTGCCGATAACTCGGCGTGCTCTCACGAAGCCCAAGACTCCGATGCTGCCATAAGCTCGCTGTATGAACCATTCACTGCAGCAGAAATCCCTTCTTCTTGATTGCCAACCATTTCAGACGAACCGTTGACAGCGGGAAGACGGAGACTTTTCCTTGAACTGGAGGTTTTTTCTCTTACCCATTCATAATATTTGCCCTAGATTGTAGGTATCTAGCTCAGGTGCTTCTGAAGAACTGAAGGTCATTTTTGTTAATGAAGCTGCACCTTGCCAACCCTTTATTGATGGCAGCTGTGATATAGCTACGTTATATCAAAGTGCCGCGTGCTGCAGCAGGCGTAGCTTGTATATTTGGCCGAAGCGTTAACTGCGACGGAGAAATTAGTCGAGGATTATCCCACGCTCTAGTATTTATCAATAAGAAATGCTACGAAAAGAGCTAATGCATATTCTATAAGTGCAGTCTTCTTTCGTATGCAGATGATAATTGGTTTTATAATAGATATTGACAATGTGACGCGCTGCTCATTTTGTGCCTACATCGCTTTGCCACGTACACTGCTCCGTAAAAGAGCTTAGCTTTTGAAATTTGCAGTCAGCGAGTTTTCTCCACATTACCGCTTTCTCGATACACTTCAAAAATACGAGTTTCAAAAGTGTTGGCGAATTGGACGAGGATAATTTGATAATATTCGATATTGAACAGGTTCCGTGTAGTTGTCTGTGCATCTGGTCAGATGACGTAATGAAAGGAAAACATTTGGTGAATCACTCCGCCGTAGCCGCAAATTTGGCTCCCACTCGTGCCTTTGTATGTGTCCCCTGAGCGCTTGGCAGCCCCTAGAGGCACTTCGTAGAACTCGAGAGTCTCTTGCTGCACTGGGAAATCTACCTCATCAATCTACGTGTGGCGCTATTACCTCACTGGCGCTACTTGTGGCGCTATTACCTCACTGGCGCTCCGTGTGGCGCTATTACCTCACTGGCGCTCCGTGTGGCGCTATTACCTCACTGGCGCTACGTGTGGCGCTATTACCTCACTGGCGCTACGTGTGGCGCTATTACCTCACTGGCGCTCCGTGTGGCGCTATTACCTCACTGGCGCTACGTGTGGCGCTATTACCTCACTGGCGCTACGTGTGGCGCTATTACCTTACTGGCGCTACGTGTGGCGCTATTACCTCAATGTTTCGTGTTAATGGTGCGAGATGGCAGTGTTGCGAGAAATGCTTCAAGTTCATGACGCGGGAAATACATGCAAGAAGAGCCTTTGTTTACATATATTTTAGATTAGATTAGATAGGCGGCAGTAGACGAACCAAAAGGCCCATTCCCAAAAAGACACCGGGACTTACACCCCGATCCTCTATGAGCTATTGCCATTATGTTAGTAGAATGTAGAG
>LQNS02278089.1:2332906-2380698 GCA_001587735.2 Parhyale hawaiensis | reverse complement strand
CTTTAATATCTGTTACTTCTGAGAAAAAGTCTAGTAGGTTTGTTAAGCAGCTTCTTCCATTTCGGAAGCCATGCTGAGTGTCAGCTATGAGATGCTGCATCCTCAGGTGATCAGTGATGCGCCACAGTACATGTATGATGAAAACTGTGGGAGCTCCACAGTTTCAATATAATTATGTGGAATACTTCGTGTCCAGTTTCGAAAAACACCACCAGTTTCAGTAGTTATAAAGTATTAGCATGAAAGGAAACCCATTTTTTTAAAGTTAATAACCCAAAATGATATGTTGTTTGCATAAAAAATTTAAGCGAGATTTCGCGATGACGAAAAAGTACTGCCAATTTGTATGTTTTATGATGGATTCTGCTTACCTCTATCGTCCTACCTTTCTTGGGAATGGTGATGATGAATCTCTATTGAGTCATTCAGTGTAACAGCGTTATAATCATCGTAATAATAATCATTATTATATCTTGCCGCTGCATGCCTATAATAATATATAATCATTGCAATATCCCACCACTGCGTGCCCGATTCCAAGCACCCGTTTTCTATGTAAGATACCCGCCAAGGATACCGGCAACTTTGGCCCCGTTTTCTCTACAGCGGCCGCTGCTTCATATCGATCGAAACTGGCGTCCTTGCTTCCGTGTGAGCGGCCGTGGGTCACGAGGCGTTTGGGTCACATTCGTCGATCAACATTTTTTTTCTGCTGCTCTGCTAATTTGGTTTTCGGTTCATTTATATCACACTTGTGCTTCACACTTGAGTCTAGTTCATGCTAATTTGGTAGACTTTTTTTTACCTACTGCGACTTTGATTTACGTATTTTGCGTTTAGGTCAGGCTAGTTAGCAGACATTCGTAATTGTTTTGCCTTGCCTCTATTTACGAAAAATGATCTCCAGAGAGAGGGAGAGGGCACTGCTGCCGTTCTTAGAAGCCGCCTGAAGATGTGCGGAAGATGAGGCGGTATGTCACATAATTCTTTGTATCTCATGAACATAATGATAGTAATATTTATTAAAAACGCAATATGTTCATAAATATGCCTACAAGTACATAATGAACAACGTTATTACTCTAGTTATAGGGTCCAGTTCCTTAAAGAGGAGGCCACGCTCAGGAAAAATAAATACATACAATCAACCTCTACCTCCTTATACTCTCACAAAAGCAATATTACCAATAAGAAAGTAATCATAATCTGGTGCAATCTTGCTGAGAGTTGCTACGGACACTTAATTGCGTACCACTTTTCCGTCCGGTTGATTACAGTCTTATGGATATGTTGTTGGATGGCCATTGCCACTGTCCGCCGTCATTGACGGACGACCCTGGCGATGGTGGCCAACGGTCCCCGCTGACCTTCTGTGTTGTCTCCCAATTTGGCCGCCGGCGCACAGCTTCGCGTGAACAACACGTCTGGTGTGTGTGTGTGTGTGTGTGTCCACGTATGTACGCACGTACGCTACGTCGGCGACAGTTACGTTGTATTCAGAATGCAGCTTCTACTTAACTTTGCCTCTATGTAGATCAATAGAGCAAAGAAAGCGTAACTTATTAATGAACCGTATTCTTAACTTGAGCTATTGTACTTGTTATATTTGTTATAAAAAATTTCGGATCTTTTTTTTAACTTGAATTCTTGTATTTACTGTAGTGGAGATAAGTTTGGAATCATTTTACTTGACTTGTTCTATGTATTACATTTATTATTCCCTTGAATTTTTTTTACTTGAATTATTATTACGTACTATACCCTCGAAATAAAACGGATATCTTTTTTTTTACCCTAAATTGTATTTGATACGTCTTCTATTCGATACAATTTTGAATCTTTGAGGTATAAAGTATATATTCCTTTTTTTTATATAAAAACGAAGCCTAGGCTTTGTCCTCTCTGTGGGAATGCACCCCTCGGTCTCTTCATTCACTACAGTCGAGTGTAATATATTGATTATCTACTGTGTTTATCAGGCGACGCAAAAAGTTTTTGCGTTTTTTCTGATAAAATTCCCTTCAAAAACCGCACAAACTTTTTTTCATGGTATTACCTTTTCATATTCACTGGTTAACAGGCAAACTTTATGTATCTTTTTATTAAAATTTGCCAGCTAGCGAATTTCTATTCACGACAGCAACACGTCCATATGCCACTGTCCTCACCGAAGCCTTACCATTGTATTTTTTATTTCCACAATCTCTTGAAGAGACGCAGTTGCACCTCCTGCAGTTCGTACGTTCGTCCCAGCATTTGGCATGCACTGAGGTGCATTATGAGCCCCCTTCCTGTCCCCACGATGCCCCCCCCCCCCACTTCGGCTGCTATATAAAGAGACCGCCGCTTTTTGCAACTCTACGCGGAATTTCCCCCTCGCGGCGGAGGGAGCAGCGGGCAGGAAATGACTTGCGCGAAGCGCTCGCACTTCGCCGGGGTTGGATTAACCCCGGTAGTTTTCTGCGACGCTTGGTTTGCCCCAACGTTTTCTACGCCAGTTGGTTTGCTCCCAATTTTTTTGCGCTATGTCAACTTGGTGTGTCTTAAAATTCACTACCACGTTTGAGTTTCCCCAAAAACTCCATACGACGTTTCGGTGAACCACTCCGAGATTTTCTGCGACGCTTGATTTATCCCACCGTCTTCAACGACGTTTTTTTTTTTTGGGGGGGGGGGAGGGTTACCACCAAAGGTTTTTTTTACCCTGCTTCAACCCTTCCTTCTAGCCTCTTCTTTGCTCTTTGGGTTACCCTTAGATTTCTATGCCGCTGAATTGATTTTCAACACAAGGAACGTAAAAAATGAGAGGGCAAATTCCCGTTAGGTGAACCACTGCCCGCCGCCTTCCCGTACTGCCTGCCGGAATTGCAGCAGACGAATAACGCTATTTCCAAGTTACTGAGAGATGTTTCAAGCCTTACAGGAAAATCTCTCTCTGAGTATACTAAACACAACCTGCATAAGTGTCTCGTTACATAAAATAGGCAGTCCATCTTGTTTCTATAAATATGCAACGCACATTAATTCCCAGTCGGAAATTTATAGGCATTTATCGGCGGCATATGGGAAAATAGTGAAAGGTAGACGATAATATCAGATAAACGGCGATAAATTTCCCATTTGGTTATAGTGTAGAGTGGAGCTGTGGCTGAAGACCGTACAGTACCTTTACACTGGGGACAATAAGGTACCACACTCGTCAGTTCCGTTGCTGTTTAGTACCCCAATCTGTGTTCCATAGAAGGCATTGTTGCTATCAGTGCTCGACCGGCAATCAAGTCAGCCGTGAATGTTTTATTGGGGGGTGGGGGAGTAGTACAGTAGAGATTATTCTTAGCAGCGCTTTTAGCGTCCAGCCACGGCTGCTTAATTACGTTAATTAATCAGATATCTATGATCTATCCATGGACGCCTAGGCGTCTGTTTATAATAATATTAATAATAATAGGCATTTAATGATAATTTTGTGGGCAGGAGGAAGGCCGCACCACGAGCCACAACGGCGACCACCTGAGCAGCACCCACGAGTCTCAACAGCAACAACAACAACAGGTGGTCAAACAGAGTCAACAGATATCGTCAACAGCAGAACAACAACAACAGTCACAAGAACAGTTGCTACAGCAACAACAACACTCCCTCTCTACGTCCAACATCAGCAAGCTGAAATCCTCTATGTCTGAAATGAAATCCAGCATCGATGAAATGACTTCGGTGGGTTATATTGTATGTCATCATTTAATTAGCTTCCGACATAATAACAATTTATGAAACAATTTTTTTATTGTGCTTCATGAGTGACTCAACATTCCACGCACGATAACGGATGCTACAGTGCATCTCTTGCCGCATTCGGAAAATTATAGCCGCTTATCTTATATCATCCGATGCCTCGATAGGTACCGAATAATTGCCAGCAAATTTTCGAAAGATTTCGGTCGCAAATGATAACAAACATTTGCCGTTACTAGCGTATCTTTTACTACCAATAATGATGGGCCAAGCTTTTACTCTGTTCATAATTGTGACCGTGACTAGTTTTCAGTTCTTTAATATCGTATTTACGGTTTTCTATGGACATAGTTTCACATTTCTGTTTATATTACTTTTTCATTATTGTTTTAAAGTAGAATATATATGTTTGCCATTATTATTATTATTATTAAAGTCTCAACCGTATCGTAAAACATTAGAATCATTTATTTAATTAATGTTCATTTTAATGTTCATACGTAAATATTCATCGAATGATACCGGATAACCGCTTTAGAATGTCCTTTTAAGTTAACCCTAAATTTTTGTAAGAATTAATGTACCTTACGCGTAGGTATAAACACTGTTTGAAATGTTGCACACAGACTACGTTATCGAAAAAGGGTTAACTCGATAATCTTCATAGCAAATTTGTAGGCAGGCAAGTGTCACACTAGTTGGCAGGTGTAGCAGCAATAATAGGAGTTACCTCAGTTTACCACCCTTGGCGTGTGGTAAGGTGGTGATGGGGCGGTGGTGTTGGCAAGCATGTGCGGTCTAACGTCATCGCTTTGCTCGGAGTGCGTGCCTCCGATAGCCTTCATCAGTTGGGCTATAGCCGTCCTCCATCACATTCTGCTTGTCCGTGCTGTCCTCCATCGATTGCGCAACCATCCGTGATCAGTTGCGCGACCGGCCGCCATCACTGCGGCAATCATTCTATAGCCGTTGGATGGCCGTCCGCCATCAGCTGCGTAGTCGCCCGTCATCAGCATGTTAACCATCCCCCATCAACTTGCTAATCGTCCTTCTCCGTGGCAATAAGTGTCCATCAATAACTGTCCGCTATCAGTCCGATAACCGTCCACCATCAGCTCTATAGTCATTTCTCACCAGCTAGATAATTATCATTTCTGAGTCGATATTCGTCTACCATCTGACCGATAACCATTCACAATCGGCTTGGTAGGTAATTGTCCACCATTCGCTCAATAATCGCCCATTTAGTGCCTAATTATTGATTTTCATTTACTCGATAGTCATCCCTCTTCTGCTCCATCTTATATGATATAACCTTCATCCATAAACTCGCTATCTTTACACCATCATCGGCATAATCGCCATCATCAGGTCACTAGCAGTTCGATATCATTAAAGTATCCGTTCGCTCATCGTTACCATAAGCGCCCGTCATGGTACAGATAACGGGCCGCCTCGGTGGCAAAGTGAACCGTTACGTGATATATATGACGTGTACTTGACCATACTCAGCGATATTTAAAAAAGTGGAATAAGAAGTGACATGCACTCAAAGAAAGTGATTACATGCATGTTTAGAGGAAAGTGAAGACTACAGTGCGTGAGTGACACTGAGCAATATGTGTGTGTCTGAAGTAGCTTCAAGTTCTAAATTTTAGTTACTTTTTAGATATATTTACACGTTTTCCACCTCACATACTGTGATTAACTGAAGTCCAATATAAGAATTTAGAAATGCAGTTTACTGTAACTAAAGTATTTTGTTTTCGCAAATTTAGCTAAATCGAAATTGGCTCTATCAACGAAATTTCAGTCAGTTTACTTTGAGGATGAAGAGGTGTAATTTACTTCCATTGTTTCCATCACGATAACGAATTCGATAGCTTTAACTCTGTTGCTAAATCTCACCCTTTGCCGTATCTGCTGTTTAGCCTTCCATTGGATGCGGCTGAGAGGGGTAAGTGGTCTATACATCTATTGTTTTGTGTGCTTATATCTATGTATCTACTCGTCAATTGTTACCTTGTATAGGTAGGTCTGATATGTACCCACGCAATGGAACCACAGATGCTTGTATTTACGCTTACAAATATGTGCTGCCACTTGTAAGACTTTTCATACATTTTATATTGAGCACTCGTATACACCCGTACCGTATCTGGCACTCACTACTTTCAGTCACTCACTTCTATTCTCACTAACGTGACATCGTTTCAATTCCTTATAAACATGTGATCACTTTCTTTTTAGTTTTCTTTTATATTTTCTTTTTACATTTTTTCTTCTTGAGTCGCTGGTCTTGGACTCGTTTTTCGTAGCTGATGAACTTTTCTACCTGCACGTTTGTACGATATCCATAGCCAGCTTTGTGTGGGTAGTACATCAGATATGTCAGTTGTATGTTGCATATCGTATCAATGAAATTGCGATTTTCAATCGGATAAATGCAGTTTTTAGGAAGTCTACGTCTAGTTTCGTCTTCGGCCGGGACCTTTTCCGTTCTATACGCCCCCTTTATTTTGTTCCTTTCTCTTCTTGCTCCTATTTCTTTCCTGACTTGTTTTTCTATGTACTTTCCCCATGTTTTGTTAATACACTACGTGTCACTCTCTTTTCCCGTCCTGATTCACTGATGCAGTGGATAAAAAATTTGAACTATTAAATATATTAATTACCTATATGAAGCCCAAATCTTTCTGTATTTGTTTTTTGAGTAAATGCCCGGCCTTCTTGCTTCTCACTCCATCTTGTTGCACTTTCTTGATGTAACAGCAACACTGCAATCCCTGTTTACCTTTCAGTGAGAACCGTTATACTCGCAATATTTAATATCCATTTCTGTCGTCGTTCAAGTATTTAAGTATATGCAACACTTCGCTATTTGTGTGTAATCTTTGGCTACCACCGTCGGTGGACTATTTATGTATGTTTGACTCAGTATTTCTTGTGCATTCCTGCAGATAAGTAATGGGATCAATTTACATTTCAGAGCAACTCAGCATTCAGCCATTCTTCTAATCTTCAGCAAGCATCCAGCTCGTCACAGTCCAAAGTCCAGTCCTCCAGTCAGTCTAAAGTCCAGTCATCCAGCCAGTCTAAGGTCCAGTCGTCTAGCCAGTCCAAGGTTCAGTCTTCCAGTCAATCCAAGGTCCAGTCCTCCAGCCAGGCTGCGGTGAGCTCATCCAAGCTTCAGTCTTCGAAATCCGCGTCCACGTCCTCCACCTCAATCGAATCCAAGTCCGTAAAATCTTCCAAATCCACAAACGCCCTTCAGTCAAATTTTGCTCTCGGATCGTCTGAAAAGCTCGCAGAATTTGGACTGGGACAAGATCAGTTCCCCCTACAAAATGACCAGTTCCCCGATAACCAGCTTATGGAGTTTAAAGATCCGAGGGATCTGCTGCAAGACTCTACGGATCTACTGAACAACTGTGATCAGCAGCAGCTGGTCCCGGACCAGCTGGGCTCCAGCTCCAGCCTCAACGGCAGCGGAGTCACGACTTTTGAACAGAAGAGTGTCACTTCCAGTTCCAAGAGGAAGGTAAGCCCCCTTTCACTAGCTTGAAGCGCAGAAGAATATGATTTCCTGTTTCAAAAGAAGGAAGCAGTTACTTTACTGGCTTCACGAACAAACGAAAGCAATCTCCCGTTCAGAGAGATGGGTGGGAGTGATTTTACCGTTTTGAAGAGCCAACAGACCTCCTTTTCTGTTGTAAAATGAAGCTAGGACCTGCTTAGGGCAGAGATGTTGCAAGTGCTGGTACGCTCTGTGGTTGTCTTCACGTTACTAATTCTCATACCGTAATTGCTGTTCCTCTGTTAAACTTCGATGATCAGCCGTACAAAGACTCCCCCTGTTGAACTGGCACTCTATACGTTGCTTCTTTTTCTCTCTCAAAGCACCGGAGACCGCTTCGAGTCGCGTATCCTAATAAGAGATAGTCTAACCCGCCCAGCTTTTCTCGTATCAAGAACTACAAACTAGCGTGGGTTTTTGAATCGCCTCCATGAACAGACCCCCAGGTGTTTATTGTAAACTAATAATTACGGCTGAGATTAATGGTTTAGTTATTACGTACGAAATCGGTGTTGTTTTGCATCAATTTGCAAGTGACTTCAAGAAATGATTCGTGGTTGTACTGAGGTGCAAGCAAGAAAGAAATCACGGACTTCAGTTTCAGGTGTCTCCTCTCTCATTGATTTTATTGAGACCTCATTACAGTACACTGCAGTGCAAGGTCTAACTAGTAAGAAATGCTCTTGTGCTTTCTGTAGGCGATAGAAAGTTTTCCTGGAATTGTGATAAAAAGTTTTCCTGGAATTGATCTGCAAGTCGTAAATACTGATCGCGGTGAACCAATGCCGGACCGTGAGCGTCATCATGAAAGCGTAACGTTTTCAGAAAAAAAATGTATTGAGATTATTCGGGTACTTCATTTTCTAAGGAATCGCGGGTGCTACAGATGAGCATAATGCCGGTGCCACACAACGTAATGGCACGCACAACTTATGGGCGGTCGTACAGCTCGTCCGTCGTCCCGACACGCAGTGTAAATCGGCGTGCGAGCTAAGCGTACGTTTGTAACTTGAGCCTGCGAAATAATAGCGTGGCCCCGGTATTAGTCAAGCTTGTATGTTGCTCGTATTAAAAACAGACTATCTTATTTTGAGTGCAGAGTACTGGTGAGCTCCTCGTGTGTTATTGAGGGCGACGTGACTGAACAGAAGTGGGGCGAGTGCACTGCCCCACGCCGGGATATTTGTAATGCCATTGTTAAAGACAGCTTCTCCGAGACAAATTTTTTTACATCTCTCTTGAAAAAGTTTTCTGTAACGATAAAAGAACAAGCACCAGCGCGTCCCCTGTTCTTAACGATGTTTGTAATGCTTTCCTGAAGTTGAGCGTGGCCACTTCTTTAAGCTTCAGATTATATGCTTCACAACCTTGTGTAACACGTCACATCGGCTCAACTTTTCTTCCATCTAATTGTAGGTATATTAAAAAAGTACAGTGATCCTCTAGAAAGGTCATTACTATAATTATTTTATTTTTTGAATGCAATAATTATGAACAACAAGAAAGTACTGGATGTTAAAGTTAGGGCAACACTTGTTCTATCTCCTGAGTATAATTAAGAACAATGATGGTAATCAGATTAGCGCCACACCTCATCTATTGAATAAAATTAAGAATAATAAAGGTTAAATAAGGTAACATTTGGGCCCTACGTCTCCCCCCGCCAGGTCACCACCGACAACAACAGTTTCGAGTCTGCTACCGGCTCCTCCAGCCAGTCCACCCGCCTGCAGGCCGGGGACGTGACCTACTCGGAGTGCCAGCAGCAGGCCGCTGCTCGCAGCAAGATGGAGAAGGACGGAGTGACGGAGGAGAAGCAGGCCGCTCTGCAGCAGGTAGGATTCATAGCATTTTTTCGTTTCTAGTGAATAAGATTCTCCTGCTACCGAGTTGGTGAGCAATGATTATCTCAAACCTAAAGTCGCCGTCACCGCACAACCCAGCTAGGGAACCCACATGCAGTGGTTTGTGCTGCAGATAAATGCCTATTAAAGACCCAGAGAATGTACGGCTACAGTCGACCACAGGTGGTCCGAGCTATGGCGTCATCTAGACGGAAGGCTTGCTTGACAACTGTATCCCCCTCTCCTCCTCATAGTAACTGTAAATGATAGAAATGCTATCGCTTCTTTCCCGAGCATCAAGCCTTTCCTCCCTGGCTTGGGATCGATCGTTTGACTTCCTGATTGTGTGTGAGTCAGCAATCCTAACCACACTGCCCCTGGGCACAAAGGAAACCTTTATCTGGCAGTCTTACGTCAGCAGATATGGCGCTCGCATGATAAGTTAATTCTGTGACCGCATAAAGTGTTTATTTTTTGTAGGAAGCGCATTGTTGGCAGTTTTATGTTTTGCGATTATTCTTATGCGCTTAATGCTAAATTTTACGATTGATGTTTGTTTACTCACTTCCGTCCTATAGTGGATTCCTGCTAGCTTCTATTGTACAGCTTTCATTTCGCTGTAAGGGAGTTCACATGATATTTTTTTGACGCCGTCGGAGTGCGTCACGCGTTCATATGTTTCGTTTTTGCTTCTTTTCTAGCCGTAAAAAGAACACCTGGGCTCTAACTCACTCCACATTTTAAGAAGCATTCGCAACTGCGCTCGTGGCACTAGCTAGTAGCGACCTGACACGAGCACCAGCACCTGACACGAGCACCTGACAGCACCTGACACGAGCACCAGCATTGTATCAAACTTCTCGGTAGACTGTTAGCAGTGTTTGCGCGCACGTAAAAAATGCATTCGAACCCTTAGTATTGCATGCGAGGGGGTAACAGACCGCCTTACGTACTCGCCTTTAGAATGCCTCTTCAGGTAGAATGACTCTACCTGTGACAACCCTTTCAAAGCGAAGAGAACCTACCGCTGTGCCCCTTCACAGCAGGGAACCCACCCACCGGTGAATCCCTTGGTTGGAGTTGTGTTTAAACTTTAACGGCCAAATATTAGTTTCTCATAAGAACTACGTTGTAGAAAACATCCTCCTTAGAGAACGATAGACCTTGTAAAGTTAGTTCTGCGCTCTCTTAATGTGAAGATTCTTTACATTTTTTACAAGCATTTGAAGAAACTCTTGTTGAAAAGGAAATGTCTTTGTGATTTTGTGAAGGGAAGTGACTTTGTGAAGGACAAATGACTTTGTGATATCCGGAAAAAGTGCTGAATGGGGTAAAAGTTGTCAGTGTCTGTGTCCACCCCTAATGTGGCTGAAAAGTTCATAAACAGTAAAGCAAAATACGGTCCATCGTTCTTCAGCTCCTAGTACTTCTAGCAGCCGCGTTGTTTTCTCTAGTTTTCTTCTGCACAGAAGGTTTCCTATACTGTTATTTTTGCTAGATGGTTGTGATTGGATGTCTAATGCGTGGTCTGTCTACTACTCATAACTACTGCTACATACTACGTATCCATGTCTGTATTAAAGGTAGGTCTCCCCTGTGCAGAAGCTTGCCTCGTTTGACCGGAGGAGACTGCAGTAGTTTTGGGATTATTGTACGGACGTTTTGAAACTCCCTTATATGTTTTCCATCTCTTGACCCTCTGTATCCCACGCCGAAGTATAGTCTCGTTTAACTCCTTAACGTACTGAGTCCAGATCTCTCTGCGACGTTCATACATAGAAATTATGGACTTCCCTCAAATTATCACGTGTTATCGAGCATCTAATAGCGGTGGTTGATGTCATTGACAGTTTGTTATAGCGTATGGTAATTTGATTTCGGATCTTCTTTTTTTCATTCTTTCGTTTTCTCCACCCGCTGGGCTGGTTGCGTGGGGGTTTGTTAACCTCATGGAGTTTCTCCGTTCCTGCGTCGCCAGTCTGGTGTGATTTAATAATAATAATAATGAGGTAGCTATATAAAGACATGCTCTTTCGCATAAATCAATAAACTTTAAGTATTTGTACTATCCACAGCGATTAATATTGCATATATTAGTCAAAACACCCTCTAACTTAATAACAAAAAAGAAAAAGAACTTCAAAAGTTATAATGACTAATCTGTAATACACATCGTATCAAAAATATGATGAACAAATGTATCATTGGAAAATCTACAAATTCTGTGTTTCTAAAGGACAAAAATAAAAATGCAGTATTTCTCGTGCCATACGATGTGCCTTATTACTAATTATGTAGTTTTTTATTTAAATACAACTCAACTTGATCTTCACGTGCTAAAACACTCGGGGTTTCTTGGTGGTATTTTTCGTAAAAAAAAAGTGCGTCTGATGGCACCGGAAATACGGTACTCCAATTTCCGTGAACTGAAAAGGAAATCAAGTATTAATACACAAATTACATCCTATGAACATTAGTTCATTGTTTATGATTTTCCCCGTAGGGAGCAAGGCGGTAATCAAACTAACAGGTTTGAATAATATATACTGTCTATAGGAATGTATGAAACATTAGGAGGTTTACTTAATGTAGTTATACTTTTCGAAAACCCCGCGGCAGAAGTCAAGAAGTTGGTAGTACTTCCGTAGTACGTTGCGTAGGCGTTAGGGGAGCTGCACGTTTACCTGGCGTTTTCCTAGGCTTGGATGACGGCTGTTTGTGCGCAAAAAAAAAAAAAAACTTTTTTGGCGTTTACGGTGAATGCTCGTCATCCGCAAGACTCGCCGTTTTAGTTTGTGCCTTTTTCAATTACTTTTTTGGCGAGAGTAATTAGCGGCTACCTCCTATCAATTTGAATGTTTATATTCTTACCGTATTTATTTATAGGTCGCTCTCCGTGTAGTGTATTTTATGCACTGCTGCAAGACTAGTTCTACCCTTCATTTTATTTCTTTTTTCGAACATTTTTCGTCGCTAATTATCATGAAAAATTTTTGTGAAACCTGAAATGATACTCCATTTCTGTTGCTGCTGCAACAGTCCAATCTGTCTGTGATCTAATTCTTTTCTCAAATGTTCCGTATTCTTTTATGATAATGTTCATATCGAGAATTATTACTGAGTGTATTTGCAAAATTTTGGACTCTAGTGGTTGGTTATTTATTTTTTGCCACCCAAAGTCTTGCTACATTGAAAAACGCTACTTACGAAATTAATTACTATTCACGCAATTACCTGACGCTGTCGCTATGGCCATCTGATAAATGCCTGTGATTTTCCAATAGCGGATACACAGTAAATATTTCGCGATAGTGACTATTAACTATTTGAAAAAAAAAATTTAAATCTACTCATCGAAAATTGATACCACGAATTTTTTCATAGAAAGTTGTAGCAAAATTTTTCATACATTGCCGGCAGTTCATTCGTGTTATTATTATTGTTTGTCTTAAAATATTGATAAAAGTTTTCCTTCTCGTGCTCGACGAAATTTTATACCTTTAATTTTCTCTAAAAAAGCTCTGATAAAATTTTTCGCACTCATACCAAAAACTTTCGCAAAAGCAATTGCAGAACAGAATTTTTTGACTCGTTGCACAGTACTCAGGTTATGATTTTTTAATGCCTCTATTCTGACAGAATTTCTCGTTGTGTGTACCCAGAATAGGTGCCACAAAATGCGTCATTGCCTCTGGTGCATACTACGTCGGCATATTTACACTATGAATTATTCTATCCTCATTATATTCTGACCAACATTCCGACATCACGAAACAGAAATTCTAACGCTCTGCATTTTTCAACGAATATTCTGGCGGATTTTTTTCTTCTTGCCGTTGCTCCACGCAATATTAGCTCTGTAATTTTGCGCACAGTATCCTGACAAAGTTTTTGCTAGCGCTCCGAGGATAAAACCTTCTAACAGAATTCATCTCCGTCGCTCTTTAAATTTTTTGTCGACTATTCTGCTAGAATTTTCCGGCTTGTTCGTGTGTCCAGAGTAGAGTTTTCAGTTGAAGTTTTCCGTGACTTATGTCTAAAATAAAATAATTTGACAGACTGCTCCGTACTCGATGCCTTTAATGGAATAGTTTGATAGCAAGGTCTGTACTGCGGCCTCAGAATAGGTACACTAAGGTAGGTCATTGCCACAGGTACCAATCTGTACCTTGCCCTCCACCAAGTCACTAAGATAAGCCCGAGCTCACCCACTGCACGGCTGCCAGAGCCGCTTTTTATTGCTAATTTTATTAAATATCGAATTAGCGACCGTCACTCACACGCGTGCCAGCGGCTGCCTCCAACTCTCCTCTTCTTCCTTTCTCTGCCGTTTATCCCCCCCTTCTTATTGCGTGCTCTGCGCGGCTTTTTTATCCATTTAGTATTTTTCGGACTCGTTCATTTTATCTGGTGTACTGGTTTGGTGATCCAACTTCTCGCTCGAGCGGCCAATTAATTGGTACTTTTTCGCTGTTTCATTTAGATTTTGTTGTTGCTGTATATTCTTTGTTGTCCGTTTTCCTGTTGTTGTGCGTTCTGCGCTGGGCTTCGTAATTTCTTCTTCTTCGGTCTTAGGTGGTTTCATCATTTGAAAATTACAGCAGTTTCGTATTACTGTGTTAAAATCAATCAGAAAAGCGGTAACATGTTAAATAGGAGGATTTCAAGTTAGAAGCAAGACGTATTTCGCATTATTCTTTTATCGTAAATATAAATTTTTCATATTAGCTCTTTCAAATTAAAAAAATGGTCGCGCGTGACTCGTTAATGCAAAATTTTCATATTACCACTCCTGCAAATGACAGGAAAACCCTCATGCCCTTTATTGTAATCAGAAATTTCATATTATCTCAAATATAAAAAATCAAATGAACATGGCGAGTCATTCGTCACAGACGTAAAAATTTCTCGTCACCTTGTTTATGAATCGTAAAGAACATCCATTACTCATTACCTCTATCATCCACGTTCCAAAATTTCATATTTTTCCGTTTGAATATTTTTTGAAAGTCTTGTAGAAGACCGAGTATCTTCTATGTCCTCTATGTATTATTCGACAATTTTTCGCATTGTTTCCTTTAAAAATCAACAAGAAAAACTTGCCTGACCTCTAACGTCGTAGTATATAAAAAATATCTCTTCGTTCCCTTCGTAAAAATATAAAAGAAGACCTTGCGGGGGCCCTCTTTCATTGGGACCACAAAGGTTTGGCACAGCAATCAATCCGTATCAAAGATACGCTTCGCAAGTGACCTCTACCGCCGACGTGCGCTTCTCTGCGCCACCGACAACTGTATGTGATCTCTGCGGCTCATCTCTTGTAATAACGCCGCCACGTGACCTCAATACTGTACACAACGGCGACTATTTTGGCTCGATAAGTGACCTCCAACTGCCTGCCTCCCTTGCTCCTTCTCATTCTTATATCCCACTTTTCTTTATTGGTTGAACTGATATGCGAGACTTGGTGTATGACCGGGCGAGTGCGTGGTTGAGGAGCGGGGAATAGTGCTGTAGGGGATTGCTCTTACTTGCTGGTGGCCGACCGAACTGTTGACATTGTGTGCAAAATCATTCGAGTGTCGCTTTAAAAATACAATAAATTAAAATGTGTGAGTGTTTGAAGGATATCGACCGTATAATTGCGGCGAAGAAAACAATGCCATATAGTCCGCTTTTAGTGGTGCTCCAACTATCGACATTGTGTACAAGCAACAAACTGTGACGCGAATATTAGTAGACTACGATAACGGTTTACTACCGTACTCGTACTAAGAAAACACTCTGCAATTTGCGCATGTTTGCGTACGTGTGATAAAGAAATCAGAGCTCTAGGATTTGCTTCCACTAGTGGAACTGTCATTGTGTACGAAAGTAATACAGTATAGCGTACCAAAAAAGTCCCTTGTAATGCGCGTGGCTTTGAATAATTCAAAATTTATCTAAGAAACGCAAGCAATTTATTTTAACTTAACAACGTAATAGTTAGAAAATTGCCCAACACACGTGCATTACTAGTATTACCTCCCTAAATGACTTTCTAAGAAGGATCGTATTCTGCCTCCCATATTAAACGCTGCTTGCTGGTTCAAATTACGCCTGATTCCAAGTCTAAAATGCCTTCTGCTTCATACGAGATTTCTTTGGGCAACCACAATATTATCCTCGTGTCTCGCACATTCTTAACATAATAATTTCCGCGTTAGCAGTTTTGGTTGATACATTTGTTACAGCTCCGTAATTCGCTGCCGTACACTTTAATTCGTTGTATTAAATATTGTTGATCTGTAACGGCAGCTCTTGGTCCGTTATGTTCCGCCGTTATTTGTGTCTGCACAGAATAACTCTGTAGTTAGTAATCGACTACGATATTTCTCTGCCGGTGCTAATCATAGTTTTTAATGTAGGGATGGATATTGATGGTTACTTGTCGACCAAATCATAATTTATCGTCCTTTATTTACGAGTCTTTAGATTTGAACACAAAATACAGCTCTGATGAAAATTATGGAGACCCTTTGAAAAATTTCCAATGGTAGAAATTTTTAGAAACAGTTCATCATTGTTTCAGTCACATAAAAGTTTCTACAGCACATCAAGGAAATTATCATCAATAATTGGCTTATTATTCAATTGCATATACCGAACATGATGGTTCGAAAATTGGTATCTAAATATCTAACTCTCACGGAAAGCTGCTAGAACTGCGTCAAAAAGAAAAAGATTTTCGCAGGAATATCAAATCATTCTTCAAACTCTTGACAGAGTTACAATTACTGTGGGATCAGCGCAACGTCAATAGTTCAAATCCTAATTTGAATGCATTCCTGAAACTCAGAAAAGTCATAAGAAATAGGCGAAATGATCAAATAAATAGTAAATGTGTTACCATTTCTTGGATGAAATAGTATACAATTCATTTTATGCTTCCCCCGAAATTTGAGAGCTTTCAATAGTTTTGCCGACTCCGTATAGCGTCACAAGTAGCTCATCATGTATTAGCACCTATTACATCATTCTACAGCTCTATTAATTAATGATGGAACTTATTTGTCTCCCGCTGCTTGCAACGATTCTTTATATTTGGACAAAACATTCGGCCGTAATTTGTGACCCGTTATGTGCAGTAATTGTTTGTGCTTACGCTGAATATATATAGTTATTAATCATCCAACCGTGACCTTGGTATTGCACCTGTTTAAATGCTTCTCATCGTGTGCGCTACATGTTCGCTGGCTCAGTCGCGCGTGCGCATTCGTCGGGGTAACACCGAGCAGCTCCGTCCCTTGTCTTCCCTCAGTGCCAAGGGCGATGAGGAAACTTGTAGCGTATTAGTAAGCAGGGAAGTGCGGCACACTTCCTGTCCCCCGTGTTCCGAACGTGCGGGCCCGTGTGCTCATCCTAACTGTGAACGGGTAGTGCGCAATAGTGTGACAGTCGACCATATTGAAACTGTGTAGCACAGTGTTGTCAGCCACTTCGTTATCTGGACTAAATTGGGTGTCACTGTTATTTGTACGCACCTATGTTGAAACTGTGTAGACACTTTGTTGTTGACAGGGAGTGTCGTAATTAGATATAGGTATTGAACAATGTTGTTGGACACATCGTTGTCACCACTAAATTGGGTTTCGTTGTGCTATTTTTTACTCATCCTATAACTGTTGACACTGAGTGCCGCAAGGGATTGAACAACCGGTGTCGATGTTAACATGTGTTTCACAGTGACTTTAAGCTTATTGTTGTTTGCATAACGTGCGTTGAACAGTGATGTTAAGCGTATCGTTGTAGATGCTGCTGGATATGACGAAGAGAAGTGCTGATAATTCCATTCGTATATAGACTGATGAGTTAAATCAGTTTCTTTTAGCATGGTAAAGTCGCTGTTTACTAATCTCGGGTAAAAGTCGAGTTCCTAATTGTATGTTCCTTTGCATGAACTAGTTAAATAATGTAATACACTAAACGCTTGAAAGTGAGAAATACTTGTATAGTTTTGAATATTTTATCATTATTGCTCATAGGCCCATGATTGAATTAATTTAAACACCTATCATTTTATACATATATGGTGTATATACTGTGCGCGTTTGATGGATTTGCGCGATCGATCGATCGCGCTGCGCAATCGGTGGATGTTGTAGGTATTAGGCCTTAATTTCGGGTAAGTTGGACTATATTCGGGTTTAATGTCGGGTAGGTTAGGGGAGGCAAGGACTGTTTTTTTTTTCATTTTAAAATTTGAACGATCCACCGATTGCGCAACGCGATCAGTCGATCGCGTAAATCCATCAAACGCGCACAACATATGCAGTGTAGGTTTTTCAGCGCTGTTGGTTTCGCATTCATGTTACATCTGTTAATACATTGTACATACCTACTATGAAAGAGCCCGAAGACTTGTCGAATCCATAAAAAAACTGACACAGTACAGTCATGATCAGCAGATGTATGTGCTAGCAACAACAGTACATCTGCCACGGTGCCGCCTTGCAACAGTTATATATATATATACAGTTCGTGTACATTAGGATTGCCTATACAGTGTGTCACAAATGTGACGACTTTCCTAGCCTCTACCGCGCCATAAATATGTCCTTTTGTTTGCTAATAGTTGTTGCATTAGTATACTGACGTCATTCGCATGGCGAGCTTCTTGCTGCAGATAGGTTCTTTGCTATCATTTGCTTCTGTCGCCCCACACATAGAAGCGATTGCAGTAGTCGCGGGTGAATGCTAAGCGTCTACGGCTCCCGTTATTTTCTAACTTTACTGGTTTTCTGCGGACGCAGAGCGTGTGTTGCGTACCTGACGATTTTATTAGAGCCCTGCCTACGTCAGACATCGAGCGTGCCATTAATAATGTAATTTTATCTGTAGTGCCGCTAGGATTCATGCGAGCTTGAGCCTCCGCCTCAATGAGCCAAGTCCTTGCTCAGCCCCCCTTATGTTACTACCATGTAACCAACATACATGTATCTTATGACAACATAAAGCCCCTCCGCATCTCATTCCAGCCCCTCCCCCTCAGCTCCGCTAATGCAAATATCCTGACGCAGCCGCTGAATTTCAATGGGATCGACTGGAGTGCAACGAAAGGCGTACAGACGATAATCTTAGTGCAAATTCGGTTTAAGGTTATAGAACTTTAATTGCTTTATCTCTTCGAATCATCAAAGTGAAATGTTCTCCAAAAAGACTAAGTTTTTGGCCAATACTGCTCTAATCGTACCCGAGTTACCGATCGAAAAGCGCCAAAATCTACGGAAATGAGCGCTTTTTAAGGCGCCTCATCCAATTCTAGTATAAGATCATCGCCAAATATATGAAATAATTCATTTCTGTTGTCCATCACTCTACAAGATGTTAAAATCTAACTACAAAACGAACGAGCTGCTGCAACAAGTGACGCTACATTGTAATCGTCTCAGCGTGCCATAGAAATAAACTCATACCCGTACAGTGCGTGACTCAACACGTGCACAGTTACCTCGATGGGGCGGCGCCGGGAAGGTCCAGAGGAGACTTGGAATGCACCGTAGGCACCCGCACCCTGAGCACCTGGTCGCGGTCACTGCTATAAACACCGTAACGGCACATCCGCGAACTTCCTCATTTCTGTGGCGCCTCTTCATATGCTCATAGATCTACCGATAATATTTGACCTTAAGCTTGAGCTCTTCCGATTTTTGGCCATGGCGTATAAAATTTTTTTATCTTCCCTTGAACTTACGTCTTCGTTGGTGATGCATCTAGTTCTCAAAATAGCAAACGAAGCTAATAAACCCATACGCCTTTTTTCGTTCTAGCTGAGTGTAGCGTACTGTTCCCTGCCGGGAAAACAGTATTTTTATTGCTTCTGTTTCTTAGAATCAAACACGATGCTTTCAATAACTCTGTATTAATAATAGTTATATTAGGTACCTTAAGCAAGGCAGTGGTTAATTCTTTCAGTACGGTGCTCGTACTTTATACCCCAACTGTTGAGTAATGATTTTGTTATAGAAAAGGTAGCATTTAATACACTGCATTGAAAGAGGAAATTTGCGCGCTTACTTCGCTTCAGTAATATTCTACTGACTTAGCATCTACTAAGATGTAAGCCCTTATATTGTTGGTCTTTCATCAGCTCTTGATAGAATAAAAACTACAATTCCATACGAAACTATATACAAATCATTAATGAGTCTATGCATGGCATTCCATCGGCGTAAATATAATTCAATCCGTTGTTGGCCGCCCATTGTTATCAGCTCATATTCCTATATATGATGCATCGTCCGCACTTAAGTGAGTGATGTACAACTGAACTGATACTTTCTCCTTAACCGTCGCACGTAACGCCGTGCCATAGGGCCAAACCTGTGCCTGGCTGGTACATGATAAAAAAGCCGCTTGTCGATATGTCGGCGCGTGATTTTTTTTTTGTCAGTTGACGTAAGGGATTATCTGAACCCCTGCTCTAAAAGGGAATTATTAAAAGAAGCTTTTCAAATACATACTCCGCGAATCCCTTTTGTGCTTAGAACTTACTGAAAAGAAGTGAGTTTCGTTCGTTGTTGACTAAAAATAGCCAAGATTTAGAAAGAACCCGTTTCAGACGATCTCCGAGCATCTTTAATGAGGACCCAATGTAGAGAGAATCCATCTCAGACTGCCTACGCATATCTTATGAATTCCATACCGTTTTACGTCTCGCCAGGATGTTCAAGGTCGGCGATGGCGCGCATATGACTTGGAAGGTTAAGAGAAAGCTCTGGCCAGACGCTTCCTGGTTAACTGACAGGGCGCCCACATGCATAGGCTGGACTCTACAGACATGGCAGGGCCAACTTGCTGACGCTAAGTGTGCCATATTCCTTGCAGTTCTTTGCGTGGTGGAGTTATAGTCCCACTGGCCGAGTCTTGAAGACGCTGCTTTACTCATAGCAATGCCGGGCGTCCTTTTCCAAGTCATGGAAAAAAGTCTTGCTGTGCAGCGTCAGCATTTCTCCCGTTGATATTCCACTGGTGGAGAAGGCAATGGCCTGCTTAAAAATGGATATCTCGGAATGGGGTGTAGTTTGGTTCAGTTGTCGAGAACCTTCCGTCTATATAGCTCGATCAGGCAATCTTTGGTCGACTGCAGCCGTACTATCCTTTAGGTCCATGAGAGGGGTTTACCGCAGTATATATACGAACTAGCACGTGTGGGCTTCATAGCTGGGCAGCGCTTGACCCTTCCTTTAAAGAAACTACTCACGACCACGACGTAGAACTGTCAACGCGTGGGTTTGGCCCTGAGAAAAAAACCTGAAAAATATTGAATATCTTACGACGTACTTAAATTGTGTACGATAGATCCAGTAAATTTATGTTTTGCTTTTGGTAATTCAAAAACTTAGTATTTATACATGTTAGTTAAATCCAGGCTATATGCACTTACATTGCTGCATATAACAACTTTATTGTAGTTTATTTTGGATTCCATAAATGTGCGTGTCTCGATATTGCATTCAACAAGGTTGCCTCTGAATGCAAAGACATGAATGACTCTAATTTGTTGCTGAACTACCGTAATTATAACTGGGTAAAAAGAAGTGTTTCGACCAAGTTTCTATTAATTATATCACCTTTTTTCCAGGTGTAAATATATATAGAGTCACAATTGTGCAATGAACTAGTCATTTCTCCGGATTTTCTCCCGTGAATGTAAAATGTGTAGATTGTGATGTAAAAACTATAGTTGTGATTCCATTGTGTTTGAAAACGCAAATCTATTCCTCGTGATAGTATCCAAGGTCTTAATTTTATAAGAAGAAATTCTGTGTTAATCATAACCAAGGCCACATTTGACAAAGAACTTGCAATTATTTAAACGTGATGATGATGATTGTATCAAAGCCTTTTCACAGTGCCAAGGTGTCCTAGAATACCTAGTGAAAGTTTTTGCCAACACTATCGCGCAAGTTGTATTTGTAAGTGCTCCACTAGCCACGGAATTACCTTTGGCACCAGAACACTGTCCTTGTTTGTTGTAATTCATCCCTTAACGCAGGATTCAGTCTGGCCTTCCTGTACGGGTGGGAGAGCATTGTTCGGTACTATCCATGTACTCTCTATTATACGCTGATGTCTGATAAGTGGCTGTCCGTCCCGCTGTTCGAGAATTGACTTGACACTCCTAATAGCAGTAGAAGACGTAGACTGCAGAGTTGATATTCCCAGTGTTGGGCCCCGAACAACCGGCTGCCGATATCAAAGAGAACATGTGCTGCTGCTGTTGTTGCTGTTGCCGCAACAGTAGCCGGCACTGCTGGTGTCGAGCTCGAAGCCTCAGCATGGACAGAGGCCGGTCTCCTGTCCGAACCAGTACCAAAAGGTGCCGTAAAATGAATTTTGTTGCAACCAATTGTGGCTGCAGCCAGGGAAGTCGTTGCTCTGTGTCTCCTGACCAAGTACGGGCGTCAAAATACAATACATTTGTTAATGAACAAAATGCGAAAAATCGGTCGTGCCCTCGCTGCTCTAGCCCCAAGGGCTGTCCGGATGGTCCGTACCTGAGGTCCTGTGGTCAGCGATGTCACAGCTGTCGGTGCATGCGGGATCCTCCTCTTCCTCCTCCTCCTCCTCCTCCTCGCGAAAGACGTGCATCGAAATCGTCGTCCTGGGGACGTCGCCAGTTTTCGAATAGCCAACGTGATCCTTTCGGCTGGCCTGCCGAAGATACTAGACGCCGGAGAAAGAGGAGCAGCACTGCGGGTTCTGGATCCAGGCGAAGACTTTCCTCCTGGTCCCTCAGCAACGCTGTGTACAATGGTAGCTGGCATAGCGGCGCTGGTAACAACTCGAGGAGTAACGCAAGCAACACTCCAACCAATTCCGGGTTCCTGATGCCCACCCGGGGCTGCCATTGCTCCAACTGCATTAAAGTCTTCGGCAGCCGATCTCAGAGCAGCCTTAGGAAAAAGAGTCGATCCAAGCAACAGCAGCAGCTGCATCAACAGCTCCAGTTTCTTCTACTTCAACAGCAACAAATTCAGTACCAGCAGCAACAGGAACGTTTAAAGCTGGCAGCAGAACAAGAAAGTCCACAGCCAAAACTGCGGAGAAGCTACGGAGTCATCGATAAGCCTGACACGGCGTCCCGCAAAACATCCACGGATTCTGCGGTGTCGACAACGACTCCCGAGTCTCTCTTTCCAGAGACACCGGATGCTGATCGAGTCATGGACGTTGCCGATAGTGAAAATCCATTTGAAATAATCGAAACTGCTCGAATGAATTCATCGAGAAGAAAATCCAGTGTTGCAGATCGTACTGGGTTGTCACTGGATTTAGCTTCACGTAAGGTTTCTGGCACAGACAACCTTACTGGTCGTTCCATTTTACCTGACACAAAGTCACTCGTGTCTATATCCCACGACCAATCTGCTACTGCAGAATCTGTGCGACGTAGTTCCATTCGACGTTTGACAGATCTCACTATAGTTGACACGAATGCAGTGCACGTATCAACGGTAACACTGACTACCACCTCGCCACAGTCCGGCAAGTCGTCCAACCCAAGAACTCGGGTGTCCTACTCTTCGTCCGCTTCTGTAATGTCACCGGTTGCTGATACCGACGAAACCCTTGCTTCTCAGCTGAAAAAAATGGATGACAATGAAACTGCTTACGACAAGTTCCAAAGTTCGGAATATTGCAGTGCTGATGAGGACATGCAGTCAAAATGGGACGCCGATGAATTTGATATGGTCTCGGAAGGGAAAGATCTTGCCAGTGAACTAGAATTCTGTAATGCCTCTAAAACAAAACATAACGTCAATCAACGAGAGCTCGGTAACTCGACTGGAACAAACGATCCTGTTAATCAACTTGATGCTGTTCTAACTGCCACTGCAAGAAATACAGTAGACGCTGGGGCTCAGAAGAAACCCGTAAGAAGTGAAAGTGAAAAAGAGTGTACGAGTCCGAACACGTTAAGCGTTCTTGAAATGAAAAACACTATTTTTAAAGTACCTGAGGTTATCGTTCTCCCTGTTGAACCTGTCTTTGATGTCTCCAAGAATGGCAAGAGCTTACCTGCTATTGAGAGTAACAAGGAAGCACAAGAAAAATCCGTTGTGTCATCCCCCAACGTTCTCTCTACTCAACTATCCCTATCCGATCCTAAAGAGGACTCAAAAATGAAAAGGAAATCAAAAAGTCGTTTACTTCCAAAGCTTTACGGCAAGGAAACTTCCCTGAATTCCTCCCCCAAGAATGAATTCCCGGCTGTGATATTCGATGCTCCTGCGACCGAGGAGAACATCCTCCCTCTCTACCGCAAGACCCTGAGCGAGTCCAACATCTTCGCCAAGGACCACTCGAGTGTCGAGCGCCGCAAGCAACTCGCCAGTAAAAATTTCGAGGGACTTTTGTGTCGCAGTGCACAGCCTAGGCTGTCTAACCCTGGGCTCCTACCCACCCGCTCCCCAACTGTACACAAGAACGTTGTAAGAGTACAGTGCAGCGAAGTGAATCCTTTCTTTTGGGATGTGTTATCACACAGAAATGGAAAGGTAACAGTTTATTTCTGCAAATATATATATTTTTTGTTTCGTGTATTTTTAAGGGCTTGGCTCTGTCTTTGGTGCTCGGAGCAGCTCAGCACACCGAAGTCCAGTTGGCAGTCGATCTTTTGACGACCTAAATAAGATGAATTTTGGTAAACCGGCAATATTTAACATGGGACCAAATTTTCCACTACCATAGGTCATCCTTCGGTTAACGGTTTAACTTTACTATAACCAGGCCATGTTACTTTGCCACAAGGGTTATTTTTCCTATGTAATCCTATTTGGAAAAACCCTTTACTGCGAGGGTTAACGCCCAGCATTCCTCAAATAGATCGTTCCAAACAATGCAATTTCCATGAAAAAATGATGTTTCATTTCAGGGTTAAGGGGTCGTGGCAAAACACTGTTTTGCCGAGGCCGCAGAATACAATCGCACGCTCAACTTAAGCGACTGTGCAGCTGGCGCATCGTCCCGATACATAGTAAAATAAAAACAATAGCACAGCAACGATACCATGAACAACATTCAAGCTGACTGTCCACTCATCAAGTTGAACGTGCGATTACATAGTGTGTCCCCGACAAAAAAAAACTGCTTGTCGTGGTGCTCTAAATCACAATATTAACCATAAGTTGCTCTTCTCTCCTCAGGAGGCCCGCCAGCTGAAGGCCGGTGATGACATCACGCACACGGAAGGCTCCCAGAAGGCCGGGGCGAGCGTGCGGGTCACCGGCCAGGACTTCAGCTCCCACAAATCCGCGGTGTCCGAAGTCCAGCAGCGCCACACCGTCACCCCCGCCGGCACCATCAGTGCTGAGAACTCCCGCAAGCAGTCCAAGTCCGGCCTCACCATCACCACCAAAGGAGTGTGTACCAAACAGAGCTCATCCATGTCTAGTTCAGAGGTGAGCTGGTACCTAGTGATGTCACAAAAATCAAAGAACATCTTCAGAGAAGTCAGAGACTTAACGTATACTTAAAGCCTGCTTGAATAAGTATGATTTGAACAATATTTGAAAAAACACGAGTAATCTAGTAATTTATCATGATTTCTTGTAAGTAGTAATTTCTCTTCGAGTGTTTTGAATCTGTGACCTGTTTTGTTAACTATTTTTTCCTGTAAACATTTTACTTTCAAGGATATCAATATGTCTATGACAAGACTATGAAAAATTTTCCGCTTTACTTTTTTCTTTATCGGCTATCAACTTATTTTTATGTTTTCATTTGACAGAGCAACATTAGCGTGAGCGGCTTCGAAGATTTTGACCTTAGCGGCACCATGCAGCCCATGGATGTTCAGAACGCCATCATGAAGTACTCAGGGGTCATGACAAAGTTCGTGGACGCACTCAAGTCCATGTCGGCCGACGAAACCATCTTCACTAAAGCCCCGAATCTTTTGGACCACATGAACGATATGATGAAGAGAGCCTGGTCGGTACCAACGTATGGCCATGAGCTGGGATTTTCCCTATGTAACGTGCTAAAAAATAACGGCGGCTTAGACATTCTTCTCAATAACTGCACGTCGGATGATAACAAACTTAAGTTCTCCTCAGCTAAAGTTTTGGAGCAGTGCTTGACGACGGAGAACAGAGGCTACGTTGTGGAGAAGGGCCTGGAAAATGTAGTCAATGTTGCATGCGACTACACGCAAGAAAATCGAAGCATAGATCAGTCTAGAGTCGGCACGGGCATTTTGGAGCATTTGTTCAAGCACAGCGAAGGCACTTGTTCCGATATTATCAGAATGGGTGGCTTAGAAGCCGTGGTTCGAGAATGTCGAAAAAAGGACGTCGAGACTCTAAGACACTGCGCCGGTGCGCTGGCCAACCTCTCTCTTTATGGTGGTTCTGAGAACCAGCAAGCTATGGTCCAGCGCCAGGTTGCGATCTGGTTGTTCCCACTCGCCTTCCATGACGATGATAATATCAAATATTACGCGTGTCTCGCCATCGCCGCTTTGGTTGCTAATGCAGAAATCGAGGCCCAGGTGTTGAAGGCCGACACGCTTAGTCTCATCGAGCCCTTCGTGAACAGCCACCTGCCTGAAGAGTTCGCCAACTCCACCGTAGCCCATAGACACGGCCAGTCCCGCGACTGGCTGGAGAGACTCGTGCCTGTGCTCAGCAGTAAGCGAGAAGAAGCTCGTAATTTGGCAGCTTTCCACTTCTGTATGGAGGCGGGCATTAAGAAAAACCAGGGCAATCTCGAAATTTTCCATGAAATCGATGCTATTGAGCCTCTGAAACAGGTGGCGAGTTCCCCAAACGCCATTGCCAGCAAGTACGCCGCTCATGCCCTGCGACTCATGGGGGAAGAAGTTCCTCATAAACTGTCCCAGCAGGTGCCCTTGTGGCATTCCAACGATGTCCAGGAATGGGTCAAACAAATCGGCTTTGGTCAGTACGCCGAGGCTTTTATCAATTCTAGAGTAGACGGGGATTTGCTATTGCAACTCTGCGAAGATCATCTCCATTACGACATAGGAATTACTAATGGCATTTTACGGCAGCGGTTCATGAGAGAACTCAAGAGATTGCGGCAAATTGCTGACTATAGCTCCAAGGATCCCAGTGGACTCAACAGCTTCATGACCCAACTAGGGCAGGAGTTCGCCGAGTACACCTACAGGATGTTGCTGGCAGGAGCTACCAAGCATTCTCTTAGGTAAGTTACTAGAACTTTATTGATTTTTAATGCAAGGTGATCCTAGGCGACACAATACCTGTCAGTTAATATTGATCGATTTAGCTTACTTTCTGTGTCTTTATATCTGGCGAGCTTTGGTGAGGATGCCTTTATTGCCTGCACCGGAAGTTTGATCGCATATTACGCAGGACTGTCTGTGTACGTTTTAAGCAGTGCTAGCCCTTCGAAACTGATGTTCAATGTAGACTGCAAGGGATTAATTTGCTTCCAATTTCTTTATGTACAGTAATGCTGGGCAAGACAGGTAAATCTCTCCGGCATTTTGGCGCTGAGGTTGAGCTATTTGTGTCTGAGTAATCAAATGTATTATCAATTCCTTTTATTTAAAAAAAAAATAATGGCCAAAGTTGGTAAATATTCATACAAATACCTGGTGGGTCACAAGTATTTTTTATTGCAACATTAATTTTATTATTGGTTATCTTGTTTGATACCCGTTTGGTTTTATAAATACTAGAATTGACTCACTTTAACAGCAATCAGTGATTGTAAACTTCTGTGTCATATTGGCTGCTTCTTGCCCACATCGCAGTATTTGATTAACATTACCATCTTATTTAACTTTAGCATTTTAATGAACTTTACTATCTTATGTAATTGTTATTCAAACTTCCTATTTTATGCATGTATTTAGTAAGGTCGTTTAGGACTATAACGCGTCCCTCGCAAGTGACCGTTGTTCATACACTTGTGCAGGAGCTTGAGTGACGAGCAGCTTATCAACGACTGTGGTATCCTTAACAGCATTCATAGACAACGACTACGAGAAGAAATTATTAGTAAGTATCGGTCAAAACTTTACATTCTCATGTGACCTGTCATGAGAATTTTTTTCATATTTTCTTATTTTTAAGTTTAATCTTTTCAATGAATTTCGGATTATTCTGGTGTGCCTATATATAACTTTACTGTCCTTACCCTCATTGTACTATCTCCGTCAGCCTGTAATTACTTTATATTCTCAGCTGTACTTAATTGTTTTCAAAACTTTGTTCTTATCCTTTAAGTCTTCTAATGCCATAAAGTTGTTGATAATCATAGTTTCGTTGTGGTGAACGCATCTTAAGAGAGAGCGTAAAGACGTTACAGTATTTGTTTCTTTCGATTTCATGAGAAGCTAATATCAGTGAAGGCGGGGTCACACGACAGCCAAACTCACGTGTTCTCTCTGCTAATATTCCAACTGCGTTGCTGTGTCCATCTAAACAGCAGAGAAGTGCTCATATCACTGAATTGTTATCGTACTAAAGTTAAAGAGGCGTCGAAACGTGCCTGATGACGTCTGCAAAGCCAACTGACTTGATGGATCCTACATCTTCTAAAGCCCCGGGTTGACACTGATTTTTGTTTACAAAAACCCAATAAAACATACGGACGATAACCTGAGAGAACGTGTCCATTTGACTATCGTGTAAATCCGCCTTCTATATCCATTTATTAATTTTCCATTAAGTGCGCCATTGTATCTTTTTCACGCCTTCCTTGGTGCATAGTATACGAAAAGTGCAGAAGGAGATCTTCGAAAAAAAGAGGCAAGTTACAGTCACTTCATTTCTACTTATTCGCACTGTCTGTACACTAGTTGCAAGTTGCAAGCTTTGTAGACACAGCGCGTGCACGCAGCTGATCTCTTTTTCCCTCAGTGGGAATGGCTTCGTTGGGAGTCCTGTGGGTCCGCGTATTGTGCAATATCTAAATTATCTTATCTACATAGTACAGCAGTACATGGAAGCGGCAAGTACCGTACGTCAAAGTACTGATACTCTCTGGTGTTCAATGCTCAGTTTTAATGCTTAGTTCTCTCTACAGCTGACGAAGGTAATGCCTTACAAGACCCCAACGAACTAGACAAGAACTTGGACGTGTTTATCAGCTACCGACGCTCCAACGGCTCTCAGCTAGCGAGGTCAGTTTTGTGTTTATTGTCAAGTTGGTGAATGTTGCTGCGTTCTTTAGTAGTTGTAATTTGCTGTATTCATACAAGGGTTATCATCGTATAGAGTTAGCTTAGGCTGCGTCTAGGTAATTAATATGCATGGCATTGGCTGGTACGTACTTCTATGTATGCTGATAGCCTTAAATGCTTGCACACCTTTTATTTGCAAGGATTTGCCTTGTGCATGGATACATTTATATTGGTACGTTGTTAAGAGTGTATATGTTTGTCTCATACTTGATTTAACAGTGTTTGCTATCGCACTTGAAAGTGCAATCTCCAAAGGATTCACAGGTGTGTGTAACTATGTAGGTAATCGGCATATATCGTAAGTCGCTCTGTTGCTTACGAACTATTTCGTCTTGCCGCCCCAACAGCCTGCTGAAGGTGCACATGCAGCTCAAAGGGTTCTCCGTCTTCATCGACGTAGAGCGCCTTGAAGCTGGAAAGTTCGACAACAACCTGCTCAACTCCATCAGACAGGCCAAGAATTTCTTGCTGGTGCTGACTCCTAACGCACTCGACCGATGCGTCGGAGACATCGACTGTAAGGACTGGGTACACAAGGTACGTATGTCTCATAGGCTGTTAGTGCCGCCTACCTGACGGTTATCCCCATAACGATCAGATATAAAATTGCTATCCCATAGGAAGTGCATTGGGTACACTGTCCTCGACGTAGGTGGCTAGGTTATTTGAAGAAGATAGGGGAGGAGCACATCAATACTGTTATAATGAAAAATGATAATTCTAAATATTAGTTCTTTATCAAGTACTCGTGAAAAACATTGCATTGTGTGAAAAGTAGGGCAGCTTATCGCTTGAGGTTCTCGTAAGCTGAGGAAATATCCCAGTAATTTGACATACTAGTGACACTACCTACATATGTACATATGAATGGATGGAGCGCAGCAGTACATGGGCTTAGCCCGAAGGCCTCGAAAAAACTGTTGCACGAGCCGAATTGATGGCATCCATTATTGCCTGCTCGCTAACTGAGCGCTTCCTGAACTAAAAGATTAGAAATCAGGCTATTTATTTCCAACCGGTGGACTTAATTCAAAAGTAGTGTATTTCTACGGCCGCAAACTTATTTGTATGCGCACCATTTGTTGAAAGGCCAATAAAACCTGATGGCGCACTACACCGTTTGTAGCTACGGATTGTTGAACTTCACTGTGTTGCCATAAGAACTACTGAAAGTTGCCCTTTCTTTCTGGCAGCCGGTACTTTGTTACCACTATTGCTGTCAAAAACACTTCCGGATTAATATTGACTCCTTTTCTATACCATGGCTGTATAGGTACTGCCAAGTTGAAAATAGCATCCACCCTTAGAGCCCTTGTGATCCGGCCATGCTCCATATCTTTAATCTAAATCAGTACATTGTTAGTAAATTTCGTGCTTGGTTTTCAGGAAATCGTCGCAGCTCTGGAGTCAGGCTGCAACATCATTCCAATCATTGATAATTTCCACTGGCCCGAGTCGGAGCAGCTGCCGGAGGACATGAGGGCCGTGTGCTATTTCAATGGAGTCAGGTGAGTTGTTTGTTGTGCTGCTACCATGTGTGCCACTCGCTTGAGATCATCTAATCTAATTACATAGTTTTTAACTAGTCCGGCATTTCATTTCTGAGGTTTCGATTCGCTAATATGGATTGAGTTTCAGTCGGTTATTGGTGACAATAATGCTTAAGGCTGCCGCCGTTACGCCAGAAGTTTTACAGTTAAATTTTGAGAAGTAATATTCGAAATTGGTTCTCGAACAACGTGCCACGTTTTTATACGTATAAAGGACTGTAACAATTCTTAACATAGTAATTCCTTGAGTACACGAAGATTTTTGATTAGTGATAAGAATTTGTTACCATTTGGTTGGAAGTATTTCATTAGGAAATTGTTTCCATTGAGATGATGCTATTTTCATTAAGAGCTTGTTTTTAAGCAAAACGATCTATTCTATAAGGAAATAGTTTATTGTTCTGCACGTCAGAATAATTTCATTAGAAAATATTTCTCTGCTGATGGATCTCTTTCATCATACATTTACTTCATAAAGAAATTATTGCCCTGCAGATGGATCCACGACTACCAAGACGCGTGCGTTGACAAGCTGGAGCGCTTCATGCGTGGCGAGGGGGGCCTGAAGGAGCCCGGCTCCCTAGGTCGCTACCAGTCCGCCAGTACACTGACTCAGCCAGGTACAGTGTAGCTCTGTTTATCCATAGCTAGCTACCTCCTTAACTGCAGCATAATTCCTAATCCGGATATGCGTTGCAACAGTAGTGCTAATAATATTGTATAATAAAACATTTTTATTCAAAATTCGATCAGTATATATTAAAGTAAAAGATTAGCACCTCCGTCATTTCCTGTAGCTATTTACCGAAAACAAACTCTGATATTTTGCTGCTGCTGCTTTAGCTTGCCAGAAAACTCACCAGTGGGCTTCTTTACAGCAAAGAGGACCCACCAATGGGTCCTATCACAGCAACGGTCACCCACTGGCGTGTCCTTCGTAGGAAATATAGTATAAAGTTGATAACTATTACAACAATAGGTCCACGTACAGGCATACATGAAGACATAGTAGTACAAGGAGATGTGTACAATGGTTATTATGTACGACAGGTACCCCGTCCCCACTGCCCCGACCACAGCCAATCTACCAGCGGACGACCAGCACAGAGAGCGGCAAAGGCTCGTCCTGCTCTGACAAAGACTTTCCAAGTAGAGATTGACGGGGCGAACCTGCACTGAACTCGAGGCCTGCTAATAAGAGGTGAGGCGGTAATTATATGATAGGTACGAGGTGTGGTACTAATAGAGGAGGTACTCACAGATAATAGGAGATGAGATGGTACTTATAGCTAATAGGAGATAAGATGTTACCTACAGCTTTCTGTTAACCCTTCTATTTCCCGATTTATTCTCTCTGTGCACACAAAGAAATCCCTATTACGGGGTTTCTGTTTTCCTGTAATGAGGTAAATCTAAACAAATCCTGACTAGATTTACGTTTCGTCTCTTTCATAAAGTTCTAGACTAGTCAACCATAGTGGGCTCCGGACTCTTCACCGCACCAATCGACGTCACCTTACATCTTTCTATTTATCTATCATTCTAGTTATCTATGTATTTGATAAATAGCCATCTAAAACATAGCTATGTAAGCTAATGTATAAATTTCCACTTACAGAGCGATGGTCCCCACTGGGAGCCCAAGATCCGGCTCCCCCAAGCGCTGGGGAGTTGGAGGCACCAGCCCCATCCTCCCCCGCTCCCACCACATAGGCAGGAGCATCCTTGCTGGTAAGCTTCCCATGTTCATATTAGGTTTATTACATTATTATTACTTTAAGTGTGATTAAAAAGATTTCAAATTAACAAAATATTGCGTAGGAAGACTAGGTGGAACCTTTCCTTTTTTCATGGCTGCTCTGAACATTCCAGTTTCCTCTAATAGTACGTGCTTCATTTCCTGTTCTGGAACAGAGCTCCCCTTTACTTTTGTTAACACACGGATTCCCAAGGGGCGTTGGGGCCTGCTTCCTTCAGAGAAAATAAAATAAATCACGTGGGCTTCTGGCGTTTGGGTCGTGGTCGCGAGCATAAAAACGTAGGGAATCGCCGATTCTCCACAACAGCCGTGTCCGTTAACTGTCTAGTGTCTTCCTCTGTCCATTAGCTCCAAGTTTGGTTCTCATATTTTAATTTTATATCGGGTAAAAAGACCTCTCAGTCACGTGACTCACGTCTTGTGCTATATTTATGAATATTGACAGTGAACATTGACGTTAAAGAGGTAAAATAAGACAACTCAGAATAAAGTCTGCTACTTGACTGGAAACTCTTCTTCTACCGTGATCGTCTCTCCCAGTTTGTCGCTAACTGCGTTAAAATACAGTTATATGATTTAAATTAAATTAAAAGGCCAATAAAAACCTCCTAGTCTTTCCTCGGCAAAGAAGATTTCTCGTCGGTCTGATGACACCAAGTAATTAAGTTCGAGAAACATGTGCAATGCGCTAAAGTTTTTTCAATGTAGCAAGTTAACACGCGCCTGTAGTTCGAACACAAAGACTTACTTTTTACTTTTTTGTAGTATGGTGTCCCGCCTGCTGGGGGCCTGGGCACCGATCGTCCGCTGGGGAACACAAAGACAAGAATGTTATCTCGTAAGCGCGAACGAGCGATGTTGCCACAAGAGAGGCGTTAGAGTTTGCCTCTTGAGTTAGAAAGTACATTAACATTAAAATGAAAACGCCCAGATTTCCCTTTGGTGACTTAGTGTAACAAAAGCGTTTCCCTTTCCAGGAGCTAGTGGCGCCCCAGCCTCGCGAGGCTCTCCCATGCCCTCACGGCCGCCACACCTGCCTCACCCACGCTCTCGCAGCCTCGACACTGCTCTCGACAAGGCCAGCGACGCCACGCCGCCCATGGCCGAGTCGACGACTCAGTATAGTTCAGTTGCAGGTTCACTTACCGGTTCACTCGCCGGATCCGTCACTGGGTCCCTTACTGACTCTACCGTGCCGGACTCTGTCCCCGCGTCTACCACCGACTCTGTCACTGATGCGATGCTTCCCAGCGACACCGACGCCTCCGACTCTGGCATCTCCAATCGGTGCTCATCCAAGAGTGCCGAGCAGCGCAGGGAAGTCAAGCGAAAGGATTCTTTCGGTTCCCGGCAGACGTCGGGCAGCAGGTCTAAAGAAACAAGAAGCAGCTTCAGACGGGCGCACGGACAAGCTGCAGGTTCCAAGGAAGATCTGAGGTCCAGCGGTAAAATGAAGAACCGTGGTGTACGAAGTTCCTCTGCCGTGCCCGTCAGCAAAGACAAAACTTCTGCTGATAGCAAAGTCGCTACCAAAACAGTTCTCCCCAAAGGAGATGATTATCGTAAGTTAATGAAAAACAAAGCTCCAACTCAGGACACGTCGTCGAAGCAGAAATTTCTGCCCAATCGCAGCGCCCTGAGTACAACTAATAGTGAGGATACTTCTAAGGAAATTGATCCCTACAATAATTTCATCAACAAACGAGTTGGTTCTAAAATAAGAAAATTTGAAGCCGAAGAAAGGAAATCGCCCTTCCGTGACGAACCACGCAGAAAGATTAGTCCCCTCGCTGCAGGCCTCAGTGACTGCTCTAAACGAGAAAAATCCTCCAGCAACCCTTATATTTCTCCAGTGATCTCAACGTTCGGTAGAAAAGAACGGTCTCCTCAACCCTCATGTTCCTCTACTTCATCTTCACCTATCCCGTCGTCGTTAACTAGCGGACTGCGTTCTCCTTCCTTGATCTCGTCGTCGTCTACAGCGTCCCTTCCCCAGCGAAGAAAAGAATCAGTTTTCGCCTTCCCCACCAAAACAAACACATTAGCAGACACTTCTCCGAGAACAGCATCCTATGATATCGGAGCAAAAGTTAGTACTTCCATTCCAACTTATTCCAAAGACACTCAACTTGACGCTCGTATTCGTGCGCCGCACCGCACGTTCCCGCTGGAAAATGCACCTGCGGCTACCGCTGTGGCTGCTCCTCCAGCGCCAAAGACAGAAGCAGCTTCCTGTAGTCCTTTTGACGTCGCCAAGCTGAAACCAAAGTCGAGGTCCCCTGAAAACATCGACTTGCATAAGGAAGGCAGTCACATCGACTTGGTCGCGTCTTGTGAACAGTATTTGGAGGATGAAATGCATCACGCTTCAGATGACGACAGTACCCTGGCCAGCACACGGCGATCTTCGGTTAGTTCTCTAAGCAGCAGCAATGGCAGAAGGCGACGGCGACTTAGCAGCATTCCTTTGGAGGATGAACTGACAATAACCGAGGAGGAGCACGATCTATCTCGGGAGTCCCCTGTCAAATCTTCCTCCGAGGCGTCCCACGAAATGGCCATTTTCTCGGCGATTGCAGCTCTTTCTCAGTCTGGTGGGAGCGCGGAACCTTCTGGCGACACGGACAGCTTCCGAGACTACGATGGGTGTTCTCTGTCCACCGTGTCCCCTAAATCCAAGTCGGATCAACAGTCCGTCGCGTCCTCCCTCAACACTCCCATCCCCTCCTCATCCCAGAGTTCTGCTCGAGTGTCACCCATTCGCGCCGAACCGGAGGCGGCTTCCTCAGCAGGACCGTCCAGCCAAATCCTTCCCAGTAGGGCAGCTACGATGCATAGGATGACTACCCCTGCTGACTCGACCAACCCTTCCTCTTCCTCCCTTTTGGACAAATGTGTAAATAGAGTAAAGACTTTTATCAAAAAATGACCTCGTCTGATGCTTGTGCCTCGTAACTGTGAGATTTATTTATTTTTAATATCGAGATGTTATTAGAGCTTATCCGTCCTGCAACTGGTCGTCTGATAATTATAATATTTAGCCGTTTATTGCCTTTAATTATTATATGTGGTATTTGTGGGATATTAGGCTGCTTATGATAACAAATATTCCCAAGTACTCATAGTTCAGTCAGCTTTTCGAAAAGCTTATGTTAAACTTAGGGACAAGAAATTCGTTGATATTGTACAGTCTTGGTTATAAGTCCTCTAGCTAGACTATTCGCCAACATTTGAGTTGTAGGCTCGTATTGCATTTTGTGGCAAATATATAAGGAGTAGCTGTCTACCGATCTTCTGGTGCTGCTTGCACGCTTTTAGCATTATTTAAATATATTAGTGAATACACTCGTTGCTTGTGTGCTCGTCGCATTTTGTGTAAGTTCCTTGTTATTGTTAAAAATTTGTGTGCAACTGTAAGTAAGTAGCTATGCTGCCTGTCTGTTGTATTTTTATAAGTCCGCAAACATTTTTAATTATACTTATTTTCAACACTCATTTATTGTTAATATTTTATACTGCGCAAATGAAGATTTTAGTGCTAATGTACTGTCCTTTTGCCTCAAATATAAGACTAAAGGTGACTCAGCTTTTTTCTTTGCTCCTGATGATACCGTGCATACAGTGAACAGAACTAGGCCGAGTCACACGTTATACCATCGGTAGCAGTAGTCTTACGTGGTGAACTCACACCCCTTGTATCGCAGGTTCGAAGCCAACCCCGGCGTGCGAGCTTTTTTCTGATCTAGGTGTGCTGACTCGGCAGTTGTAGGTATGCGCAGCCGCCCTGGGGGCACTTACATACCTTCCTCAGAGATGAGGGCTGGGGCGCATGCCATTGAACCTTCCGTCAAGTGGCACCATAGTTCTTTACGACCCGTGGTCGACTGCAGCCGCACTTACTCGTCGAATGCCAGTGGGCCTATATCCGCAGCACAAACCAGTGCGGTAGGTTTCCTAGTTGAGGGTGCGATCAAGCTGACTTTAAGGTTAGCATTGCCTTTAGTCTTGCCAACATGTTCACTTACCAAATTTCCCGAATGTTTTGTAAGCGTCGCAAGCACAACTGTGTGTCTTGCGAAAAAAAATATCAAAATTTTAGCCGTCACGTCAGTTTGTTTAACAAGTTTTACTAATAATAATAAACTTGCGGAAGTGAAACGAAGCTCAAAAAACAGGGCACCTTTCTCCTGCTACATGCATTCCGAGAATTAGCTGACAGACCGTGTTCAGTAGACATGCGAACCAGCCTTGGAAGATAATTGCAAGAAGGAATTTTATTCCATGTGACGTCACTATACTGAGCTGCCCAACAGCCAGTCACAGGCCGACGACAAGGAAAGTGCCATCGATTAGTTCTTCAAAATTGAGTTATGATAATCCACGTGAAAGCTTTGCTTCGCTACTTCAAATCACGATGTATGTTAAAACTAACTAACAACTAACAAAACAATAAACTAACTTTTACGAAGCAATGTTGAGTGTTCGGAAAGCTCACAGGTTTCAGTGAAGCTGTGGCAGCACTTAGATATGAGATTTAGGAAGCTATTCTCATGATAAACAATGATCATTAATGATCTCGCATGCAGCGGGCACAGCTAACGAAGTTTATTCTTGCCTTACTTCTAGCGTTTTGCAGATCTGGTAGTGTGAAGAGCTGGAGAAGCAATTAGTGGTGAGAGTCAATTTTAGAATCCCTCGCCGTACTTCCCCTTGCCTCTCGATGCCGGAGTGCACAAATTGCTGCAGTATATGTATATCCGTTGCCAGCGCTGTCAACATCCGAGACTCGGACTCGGGCCTCCTAGAATGAGATGTAGAGACGCAGTCACTTCGACACTCCTTGGCTTAGGTCATAAGCTTATCAAGTTGGAACGAAAGATCTATCCCTTGTATGTTATCGCTTTTAAATGAAAACAAAGAAGTTAAGCAAGATGCAACTTTCTTTTATCATCAGCGCAATCACCATTGTTACCAATGACCTCTTCCCATCTCCTCATAAGATTTTTGATACGATTTCATAGAATTTTTTGGGTTTGACTCAAAAAAGGAAGCTAGCTTCATATCAAACTCTTTCAAAAGTAAGCCTTTGTCCAGATAAGTTATCTTGCAAGCTTCTAAAGGGATAAAAATCTACTGGAGCAAGATCGGGAGAATATGGTGGGTGAATCTATATTTCCTAACCAAAGTCATCTATGAATTTCTTAGTTGCTCTTGAAGGGTGGGGTCTGGCATTGTGGAGGATCGCACCTTTTTTGTTTACCAATGGAACTCATTTCTCTAGCAAAACTGTCTTTAACCGGGTTAGCCGCTGACAGTACACTTTAGAAGTTATAAGTTGTCTTAAATCTAAAAGGGGACAAAGCTTTCGTTCAAGCCTGATATTTTTATTTATAGTAAAATGAATTCGTTTCACAGTATGCCACTAAAGTAAATAACGCTACACCATCTACCAGGGACATAATGCGGTCTTACAATTAAGAACCCCCTCGTCTCCTGCACACACAGCTGTGTGTAGGGAAAAAGGCGGTAAACTGTTAGCCGTTAGCTTTCGAGTTAGTTACTAAGCAAGTTTCATCAGAGAAGGGCGAAACATCTTTAAATTCGAAGTCAGTTAGATATAAGAAAGTTGTGAACTTGTTTGCTGTTTGGGTGACGCGTCCAGACGATTAACTGAAACAACGGGTTATAAGGGTTATCCTGTGAACCAACAATAAATTACCACGCGCCAGAAAAATGAACAACAAAGTGTCAGTTTGCACCTCAGCAAATCTTGAGCGGCTCTTCTTCATTGCCGGGCTACTATTGTAGCAAATTAATCTTCCAAAAAGACCCTTGCGTGGTTATAACACTAAATTTGAATGCGCTACGATATCTCCCTGGAAGTTTTAGCAATGGCTAAATGCTTGCCATTTCCTGTCCTAATTCTAGGCACTGCACGGAATCGTTCACTATTTCTTCAGTGCATTTTCTAGTTATTGTAATATTAGAAAGGCGGCAGTATACGGACCAACAGGCCCGTTCCCAGAGAGCCGCCGGGACTTGCGCCTCGGCCCTATATGAAATATTGCCATTATGTATCATTTAGAAGTTAGATGAATGAGGAAAAAAAGAAGAAAACGGGGGAAACCCTTAGCCGAAGAGATGATCATGCATTACTTCAATTCTTCCTATCAAATATAAAGAGTCATTTAAGCCCTCTATTGTTTTATCAACTTAATGTTATCATCTTTCTTGCTATAGCGAGTACACACGCTAGTCAAAAGAACGAGATTCCTCAGCTAGTCGTCTGAATGCTTTTTAAGAGCTCTCGTAATCACAGCTTTGAATTGACCAAAAAGCGCGTTAAAATATTAATCGGCAAGTTCAGTTCAATTTACTCAGCAAGTGCCATCATGGCGATGACACACGCTAGCCAAAAACTGAGGAAACTCTAGCAAACGCGCAAAATTTTTTTCGTAGTCACGCGTGAGAATGGTCCGTTGGTCGAAAAACTTCGAGCTCCGTTCATCCAAACGACGTTGTCATAGCTACCGACTGAACACCATAATGAAAATACTTCTGACAAGCAGAATAGTTTAATAGCTACTATCCACTTCAAAAGTAATGCTAAGTACAATTATATGATAGAATTGAAAAAGTCGACACGAACTAATAATTAAAACTTGACGTTTCGGGACTTGTCGACTTTTTCAATTTTATAATTTACCAAAGGATAGTAATTTTTATATGATAGAATATCTGGAAAAAAAAAAACATTGCGGCTCCGAAAGCGAACTGAACGCCCTATCCTCCAATAGATGTCTCTGGTGGCCAGGAAGCAAAGAGTGTAATCTAAACGCAATACGATATTGATATATAACAGTGAATAAAAGATGGAGAATATGCGCTGAAAATGTTAACCGCTAGTCCGCTATGATGGCGCTATCTATGGCAGTACCCATTGAAGCTCCTTGGCAGTAGCCCTTTGCTTTCTGCTGGTGGTTTGCTGACAGAAATTCGCGCGATTGACCAGTGAATCGAGCGCAAAAGTGCTGGATGCTCCTTCCCAGAATTTTGCGTAAAAGCGAGAGTGTGCAAGTTTTTAGACGTCGATTTCGCGCGCAAAACTCGGATACTCGTTCTTTTGGATAGCGTGTGGCATTGGCATCAGTTAAGTTTCGGGCATCTAATTTAAACTTGGAGGGAATAGGCTGTAAACTCAATATTCTATGCACTTTTATAGCCTACTAGTTAATGGTAAAATTTTACTTTCACTTACACATCTTTTTGGGGGTTTTTGTTGCTTTCACTGTGTAAATTGGGTCAATTTAAGACAATATACATGAATGAGGTTTTTGTCGCAAATGCTTAGTTTTTGAGATATTAGACTTTGAATTTCCCATTGTTTTCCTATGGGAGAAAATAGCCGATGTCCTCACAGGCTTGCTAACGACCTAAAAGGAACCTAACCTAACCAAACCTAACCTTGCCTAACCTAACCTTACTTTACCTAACCTTGCTTAACCTAACCTTACCTAACCTAACCTAACCTTACCTACCTAAAATTACCTTACCTAACCTTATCTTACCTAACCTTATCTAACCCAACCTTACCTGACCCATTCCTAATTTCACTTGTATGGGATCGCTCGGTATTTTCTCCCACAGAAAAACAATGGGAACTTCAAAGTCATATATCTCGAAAACTAAGCATTTGCCACGAAAACGTTATTCATGTAAATTGTCTTAAATTGACCCAATTTACATACTGAACACAATAAAAATCATGAAAATCATGTGTAAGTGAAAGTAAAATAATACCAGTTGAATACATACTGCTATGCATTCGGACAGTGGATGCGGAGATTTGTTCTTTTTACCAGCCTGTGCACAGGCCATAGGCATAGGTTAGGTTAATTTATGCCGATGACACACGCTAGTCAAAAGAACGAGTATCGTCATCTTTTTGTCCGAAAGTTATGTTGAACTCTCGTAAACACAGCTTTGAGATCGCCAAGAAAAGGTGTAAATGTGGTGCGCGTTTGATGGATTTGCGCGATCGATCGATCGCGCTGCGCAATCGGTGGATCGTTCAAATTTAAAAAAAAAAAAAAAAAAAACAGTCCTTGCCTCCCCTGACCTACCCGACATTAAACCCGAATATAGCCCAACTTACCCGAAATTATGGCCTAATACCTACAACATCTACCGATTGCGCAGCGCGATCGATCGATCGCGCAAATCCATCAAACGCGCACAATATAAATATCTTAATCAGTTCAGTTTGCTCCGCAAGAGCCACTAGTTAATTTTAGGACATCTTTAAATCTGAAGGCATTTATAACTCAAAATTCTTTGCAAGTGTGGGCTATTGAAATGGACACATCAACGCATTCGGATGAAAAGGTGGCGATACTCTTTCTTTTGACTAGCGTGTGTAATCGCCATTGGAGTAGGTTAGGGTAAATTGGGGGGAAAAAGGCCACTTTAGAATAATTAGCTTAGTTGGTGGAAATTGTGCAAAATAACAATGAAATGCTCGAAATTCAAAGCTTACAATTGTAACAAATCATTCAAATGTAGCAACGCAGAGTTGAAGTGCGCTATGGTGCAGACAGAACATTGGACTACATAGGTACAACTGTGCCTCGAAAACTAATATTTCCCAGGGGAGCACAGTAACCAAAAAGTTCGTATTCAGTGCATCGCTGTCTACCAGAGCAACGGTCTGATGGCGTTGATACACGCTAGTCAAAAGAACGAGTAGCGTCATCTTTTCATCCGAATGCGTTGATTTACCCATTTATAAAGCACACACTTGTAAAGAATTTCGAATTATAAATCCCTCCAGATATAGTGCCGGCAAAAAAATCTTTACACTTCAATGGCAAGAAAAAACTTTATACGAGAAATGTATGTCAGTATTTCGTCTGCCATACTCGACATAATAATGCAAGAAGATGTTAGTGATGATGCATTCCCTCCGCCCACTCATGGGAAACGCCCATCACCCAGCCAACCCTCAGCGAGGGTTGTGTGTCACTGCGGTCAGTGCAGTGAGGTTGATAGTGGGTCGCTCTTGCCGACTTTGAATTTTTTCCTGCTTATAAATTCGAAGTCATACAACTTTACACCTACTGGACACAATGGGTAAAAAATGCTATAAATGAAGGAGTAAATCCTTGTGTTCACTATGCCAAAAAAGGGAGACTGTGTGATTGCCGTAGGCCTAACTAAAAATCTGGGGATATTAAGCGAGACAATCTATCAACTGAAGCGGTCGTGGACAAAATTACCAACAGGGACGGTACCACGGAAGAAGTCAGGCTCTGGCACACCTAAGAAAAATACACTGAGAACAAATAAGTTTCTGAAGCTTGAGGTTATCCCAAATCATGCTTTAACTGTCGCTGAACTGAAAAACAAACACCCTGAGCTCCTCCAGAACGTCGCAACAAGGACAGTTTACGATCCCCTGCAGGACACGAGTCTTCAAAGTCGGCTTGACGGAAAGAAATCCATGCTCTAAAATTTTCACGTTTCTGTTTCCCTTCTTTCGCATAGTTAACGCAAGGGCTTACTCCTTCATTTGAAGCATTTTTTTGACCCACTGTGTGCCGTAGGTGTAAAGTTATATGACTTCAAGCTTATCAGAAAGAAAAAATAACACGTCGGCAAGAGCGACCCACTATCAACCTTACTGCAGCAGCACACAACCCTCACTGGGGGTTGGCTGGGACCCGCTGGGTGATGGACGTTTGCTATGAGTGGGTGGAGGGAATGCATCATCACTAACATCTTCTCGCTTTATTATGTCGGGTAGGGCAGACGAAATACAAACTCACATTTCTCGTGTCTTGTCATTGAAGTATAAAGATTTTTTTTTTGCCGGCACTGTATAATGAAATGTCCGAAAGTTAACTAACGGCTCTTGCGGAGCAAACTGAACTGACGGTTAACATTTTTACGCCATTTCTTGCAATCTGCAAGCTGTATTTACGGAGTTCACATAACGTTCGGACGAAAAGATGACGATACTCGTTCTTTTTGACTAGCGTGTGGCATCGGCATTAGAGCCTGTACACAAACTGGTCAATAGAATAGGTTTCCTCAATTAACCTTTCGAGCGTGCGTTGAACTCTCGTAAATACAGCTTCAAGAAAACCAAAACAGGTGTGAAAATGTTAGCCGTCCGTTGAGTTTGCTCAGCAAGTGCCGTTAGTTGAATTTTGAACACCTTTTCAGCTTGGAGGTAATTACAACTTAAAATTCTTTTACACGTGTGTGTTATTTAAATGAACGCAGCAACGCATATGAACAATTAGATGACGAAACTCGTTCTTTTGACTAGCGTGTGTACAGGCTCTAGAAAGTCTAGGCATGAGTGGGGGACAGACAGATAAGAACTTATCTCCAAATGTTTTGCTAGTAAAAAATCCTCATATATACTAAATGCAACTGTGGGTCACCAAAAATATTACTAAAATGTTGACTGTTAAATCAGGAAGCATCACAGTAACGTTCCGGAAAGCTCTTCAAATTTGCAATGGATTAGAACTCAGAAAGTTGCGTACTTTTCTGTTGATCAAAGACTGCAGCAAAGCATTCAGACGATTAACTGCGAGAACATATTCAAAAGACCATCATGTGCGCTCTCCTATATACTCGTGGTAAATTGTGGACTTCCTTAATTAAGGCGAGTTCGTGGGTCATATTCATCCGAACGCGTTCGCTCAAACTTGTGGACGCTGCTCGGTAGTTGGTGGAAGCAATTGCGGCGAACGCTGAATCCGATGCCAAGGATAGTCCTTCAACTTCATCGCATCGCAACCTGCGAGTTTGAAGGATGAAGCACGTAAGCATTTTCGTTTTCTTAAGGTATTGCATGAATTAATATCTCTAATCAGTACTAATTAATACTAAATTTATCCTCTGTAGCGTTCACAGATCATGAATAGGTCGAAAAAATGCTGTTAGGCTACATAGTCACTTTAATAACCAGAATCTCTGGAATCCCGTATACATAACACTAGAACCCCTGAAAATGTTGAAAGCGCGCGAAATACGCCATGTTTGTTACAAAAAGAAATGCTGACTATTGTGTGCAGGAAGCAAAGAGCGTCACTTGCATTCTTAGCTTAGTTGCATTCTTTACTTCCTGGCTATGTAATGATTTTGCTCCAAATTAGGCTGGTGGTCCATTTGAAACCAGCCTAAAAAATTACTGGATAGAAATGTGACTTCTCAAGTTTGAGCAGACGCAAAACATAAACAAACTAGAGCACTCTGAGAGCATATCACTCCGCCAAGCGAGGCAACGGTAGCAAAAATTCAAATTGGCTCTGAAACCATGATTTTCTTTGTATCAACTCCAAAATCTAATCACTTGTGCCTTTTGATAGTAACAACAACTTGCGCAAGTTTGTTGACGATCCATTCATTATTTTTTGACTTATTGTGGTAACAAGCATAAAATTAAAAACACTGACAAACAAACGAACGAACTAACGGATCATTAACAAAATTAGGTCATTTACTCTTTGTGATATACCTAACAATCCAAATGAATTTCACTAAAATTCGCCCATAACTTTTTGAGTTATGGCATTGAGAAAAATGAGGCAGACAAACAAACAAACAAACGGATGGACGGATCTTCACCAAAAGTTAATCATCTGTTCCTCCTAATATATCTAACAATCCCTGTAATTTTCGTCAAAATCCGTCCATAACTTTTTTAGTTATCCTGGTGACAGACAGACAAACAACCAAACAGACAATCCCGACGAGAACATAACCTCCTTGGCGGAGGTAAATATGAAGAATCTATGCGATAACGGGACGAGCATCGTCGTACATTTGAATGAGAGGCGCTTCTGTGTGTAAACAATGACAAAAAAGTTGACGTACAGATCGTGTTCGTTACCTGATCGAATGCGCTTAGATGAATGACGTGTGAACTCTGCTTTACATGTAAACCGGCCATTAGTCCAACACTGCGTACAGTCAGCTAAAACTTCAACTCCAGTCACGATGGCGGAGATTTGACCTGTATAGGCTACCTTGTATGGCTTCCTCAGACTTTTAAGAGCTTCTCGCCGCACGCTTCAGCAACATGTGCACCACCAGACTTTGGCCGTGACTGAGTAGTTAAATCTCGTAACCACAGCATATCGGTTTACTGTGACGCTCAAGAAGCCGCAAAATCGGTGTGGTCGGAACTTGTGTTGAGTGCAGAGGCAGACAGGATATTGCAGGGACGCGTCGCACGGGGGTTTGCTGCGTAGTGTCCCTCCCAACACCGAAAGATTTAATATAAGTACGTCACCGAATGGCATGGTGACTACAAGTTGAGCTAAGCTCATTTGTTTTACCTTGTCTTAAACTTCTGCCATGAGCGTTGGCTCCGCTAGTTTGGATCTCGAACTTCAGGTGTTAATACAAATCTGTTATTTCCGTTTCGCGTTGCTACCCTCTTCAGTGCTATGAAGTCTTCGAGGCTGGACTTGTCCAAACTTCACACCAGTGCGCTGGCTGCGACCCGTTGACTCGAGTTTCAGGAGACGACCCTCACTTAGCCGTCTCAACGTAACCGGGTTGCTTCTAACACTTGCAATATATTAAAAAGTGGTAAAGTCAATGCTCCAATTTAAGGGTGTGTTCACACGTCATTCACATATACGCGTTCGCTCATCCACTTATCCGAATGTGTTACTGTGCCCTTGATATGGCAGGAAAGTGCACTGTTTTCCCACTAGCAGAGAAAACTGATTTGACGGTCAACATTTTAATAATTTTTTGTGGCGTACACGATGAGCTGACAACGACGCTACAGGACTTTCGGACGAGTGGATGAGTGGACGCGTTGATATGAACAACATGGGCATTCGCCCTAAATCCCGGACAATTTAAGTCTCGAAGTTTCAATTCCTCTCGCCTATAGAATCAACCCAAACTGGCGATTAAACCCGAGTGAAATCAAGTTGCCTTAGTATATATGGGATAACAATCTCAATCCGAATTTAGAGCTAATTTTGTCACTGCTAAATCAAAAAAGCTGTACAGACAAAATTGCAATTGATTGTAATTATCTCTCCTAAGTAAAGTAAAGGTAAAGTCAACTTAGACCACACCCTCACCTGGGAAACCCACATGCACTAGTTTGTGCTGCGGGTATAGGCCCACTGGCCCCAGATGAGTAAGTGTAGTTGCAGTCGCGCTCGGGTCACCAAAAACTATGGCACCAATTTGACGGAAGGAACAAATGACCCGAGACCCCCACCCCTGTCATCTCTGAGGAAGGCAGTTCCGCTACGGCGCCGTGCATGCACACACAACTGCCGAGTCAGTACACCAAGATCTGCAAAGAGCTCGCGTGCCTGGCTGGGCATCGAACGTGCGAGCGATACAAGGTGTTAGAGCTGAGAACGGAAGCATGCTACTACCGTCCTAGAAGAGTAAACTGTTCTATTATGCTTATCTGTACTCTGGAAATTTTCACGAATCATGCGCACCGGAGTTAAATCGAAAGTGGAGTAGGATTCAAATAATTTGCGTCGTATCTTGCACCTTCAGTTAACATCTTGGTTAATTTATAATTTTGCACCAAATGGTTCTTGCAGTAATAACTTTCCCAGGAGAACTGGTTATGCTTCGGCAGAGTGACTGTATGTGGATTTTTGCTTGACTAAGCTGACAAATTCATACTTTAGATATCACAATAACCCTATCTGTACCAGGTCCCAGATTATCAACGTAGATAAAGCGTGTAAAGGCCGACTTGTATTGTGTTTCACAGTTGCCAATTGTAAGTTCATTTACAAACCTCAAGCATCCCTTGGTTTGTGACAGCCCAATTGAGTAGCATACAACGAGCTCCCGCATTGGCCTGGCACTCACGGGCTTGTGCATAACTTTTTACAGTAGTTAGCTTAGCAGTTACAAGCCAGGATTTACAGAACGTTTTTCTCTCGGATGTTGAGATCTTGGCAGTTACAAGACAGCGAGCATACGATGTTGTAGCGTTAGTAAATTTGTACCAAGCCTTGCTACCGCGCTACGGAAGCTTTTCCCCTTAGAAATACAATAGAAGAAAGAACCCCCTGCAACATAGTAACACAATCTGGCATGAAAATGATTAAGGGTTTCTCTTTACACTAATTTTTAATTTTTTACATGACAGCGAGAAATGTTTCAACATAGGATGTAACTCAATGAAGAATTCTTTGACATAATTGACTTTGGAGATCATATAAGCAGCGAGATCCCATGCGCAATTAAAAATCAGGGTAAAAATTTTGAAAATTAACTTGTCTGTGAGCTTCAGAGGCTGCATCCCAGTCGGACTTGACAAATCTCTGCAATATTATTTGGCAATGTCAGGGAAATTTAAAGTCTACAAGAAGACATCTTCCAACCGTAAGTAATAGTTTGGTTACTTCTTATGTGATAAATCGTGTTTGCTAATGAATCCTTTTCGTTGAAAAGAGTTCATGTTGATCTTTTTGTATTTACATTGTAAAATTAACTGTAGGGCTGGGGTCATAGTCTGTACCGTTTATCTTTGCGATTGCTGAGTACACGTTTAGAGATTTTTTTTTCAGTAGGCTACTAAGTTCATACAAAATACTGTAGTGCCACTAAAACGCCTGGGGCATATATACTATTCTTATTCATATAGTAAACAGGATTACAGTAATGTTTCTGTATCAACACTTTAACTGCAACTTGCGCTAAGTATGGTACACACTCGTCAAATAATTTTTTCATAAATAATATTTATTCTCCAGTACGGATGTATCTTTCTGCACACTTATTAGAATGCACAGAAAGATGATAGTGACAGGCTTACTATTATGATCTTTACTATTAATATTCAGGTAACAAAATTCAGGCATGAAATTCGTGGTTGCGAAGGATCATGATACAGAGATAAATAAAGTAATTTCTCATTACACGTGTCAAAATCGAAGGAAATGTGTATATAGAAAGAAAAATGACTTCGCAATCGTAATCTTTAATGATGGTGTTACTAATACGGTTCTATTTGCTATGCAAGACTGACCCATCATGCACAATTTTCTAGACTCGATTGTAGTGGGGTCGTTTATGTATTACAAATCTCATGCAGGTAAACTGAGCGTCTACCTCACGCACAGAGATTTTTTGGAGGACAAAGGACGTCGTCTGATACCCGTGGCAGGTCAGTAGTTTTCTGTGGCGCCAAGTGTGTGTGAAATTTTCCCTTATTTTATATATGTGTACAAAAGTATTGCGCTACAGTCCTGCAGCAATAGTTACCTCCGCCAAGGAGGTTATATTTTCGTCGGATTTGTCTGTCTATTTGTCTGTTAGTCTCTTTGTCTGTCTTTCTGTCTACCACCAAGATAACTCAGAAAGTTATGGACGGACTTTGACGAAATTGAAAGAGATTTATTAGGTATATGTTACGAGGAACATATGATTAACTTTTGGTGAAGATCCGTCCATCCGTTTGTTTGTTTGTTTGTTTGTTTGTTTGTCTACCTCATTTATCTCAATGTCATGACTCAAACTGTTGTGAACGGATTTTGATGAAATTTACAATAGTTGTTAGATATATTACAAAGAGTAAATGACCAAATTTTTGGAGTGATCTGTTCGTTCGTTCGTTAGTCACTGTTTCTAGTTTTATGCTTGTTAGCACAATAACTCAATAAATTATGAATGGATTTAAATGAAATTTGTAGGAGTAATTAGTAATGTTTAAAGACATAAATGATTAAATTTTGGTGCAGATCAGTTTGTTCGTTTGTATGTTTGACTCCTGTTTGCCAAAATGTTTGTTAGCAGCATAACTCAAAAAGTTATGAACGGATCTTTACGAAAATTACATAAACTGTTAACACCTTAACACCTTTATTGTTCTCAAAAAAAGTTACAATCACAGTCCAAAACATATCTACCAATAAAAACATGAGAACATGTCCAGCTAAAAGCGAAAAAGTCGCTTGTGGGACACCATGCTTAAAACAAATGTCTGCAGTATATTTCAATATTTTTCAAAAAATGTTCATCTTAGGACATTTCATCACTCACAAATCAAGTAGACCACCCATGGATATATGAATCTTTAGTGTTCGAAGGAACT
>LQNS02278089.1:2319029-2332335 GCA_001587735.2 Parhyale hawaiensis | reverse complement strand
AGTACTGGTAAATATCATCGAATTTTAATAGTGACAAATTCAAGAACATTGAATTAACAGTCATACGAGGAATATTGTTCATGTCCCTTTGCACATTGAGAATCACCCTTAGTACATTGTTAATGGCAATTTTAACAGGACGTAGTAAGTTTTCCGATGAATTACCCCCCATACATCAAAGGGCACAAATGATTAGATTTTAGAGTCAATACAAAGAAAATTGTGGCTTTAAAGTCAAATTGAATTTTGCGTTACCGTTGCCTCGCTTGGCGGAGGTATGCGCTCTCAGAGTGCTGTAGTTTCTGCTGCAATGCTCCATTTTGATGTAATTTCTCGTATAGGAATAACAATAATAATGCGTGACACGTAGGTAAAAGTTAACTTTGCTCTATCGGGCTGCAAAATATCCTTGTTCACGCGACTCTGCTTTCGCCGTCGTATGTTATTACAACACTGGCACATAGCGCTCGCATGGTATGCTGTCTTAATGTAAAAACAACTGTGTGTCCACTGAAAGTTTTGTAAAAATATTAAACGTCAAGTCAATTGGTTCACCAAGTAAAGCTTTGGACATCTTTTCAAATCTTGAGTGAATGAAAACTTAAGCCGAATATTATTCTGTGACATGACAGAAGAAAGCGACGCAATCGGTTGCTTAGCAATGTATGTAAGGTGGCCAAGAGACTGACGTGTGAACTGCCTTGGGATACGCCGCCGAAAGTCCGTGCACAAAAATGCAGAGATTAAGTCAAACAGTCATTTTCGGTGTTGGGACAAGCATTTTGTCTCAAGTTAAGAACCATCGAAAGATATTTTACGATTGATTTCCATAATTTAGTTAAATGCTAACTATTACAATACTCTATTCTGCAGGCGTTGTTCAGTTTTCCAAAGAGGAACTTAAAGGCGACAAGCTCTTCTGCCTGGTGAATTTGACTTACCGCTATGGCCAAGAACAAGACGAGATCATGGGGCACACCTTCGAGCGAACTCTTCAACTGCTCAACGCTCCCCTCAACATCAAGCAAGGAGTTACGGAGACAACCCAAAAAGAAGGGAACGCCGAAACTAATCGGAGCAACGGTAGAGAGATATGTACTACAGGAAAATCTATTGTAATATTAAACTATGACGAAGAGAAAGAAAGAGAAATGATGGAAATAGTTCTTCCTCAGAAGACTAGAAGTATTTTAGTTGAAAAGCCTGTTGGGCTAGCAAGTGAATCTGGAGAACGTAACTCACCTGAAAAACCTGTATTAGCGAATGGTATTGCTGAAGATACCAAAGAAGCCAATGGAACAGATGCTGTTAGCGATATAATTGATAACAAGTCAATAAAAGAAAAACTCATCGATTCGGAAAAAGGAACGGTTAAAGAGGCGACGGAGACAGAAAAAGATTGTGAGCCAGTAAAGCGGCAGGAAGACGCTAAAGAAACAGACATTGATGAGAAGACCGGTAGTGAGCACGTTTGTGACCAAGATCTGCCAGACAACGCAAATGCCGAATTCGAAACAAGCGAAAAGCAAAACAAACAGCCAAAGGAATCTGTACCAGATACTGACGCTGCTGCCGCGAGACAGCAGGGCGCACTCGACACCAGTGCTGCACCAGGATTGGACGAACCCAATCAAGATACCCAGGCAACAACAGATGACACAACAGAGGAGCAAACACCTAAGGAAATTGTTAATCCAAGTAACTGCAACAGTTCTACCGTAATTGAAAACGATGTGCAAAATGAAAATGATACTGAAGTGTTAAAGGAGGAGTCTATGGCATCTGTTGAAGAAACAGCTACAGAAAATGATGTTTCAGAGGATAAAGAAACCTCTGAGCTTGAGGCAACAACTGATGTCGATAAAGAACCTTCTTCGTCTGATCCAACTGTACGGGTGGATAGTGAAGATCAGACAGTAAAATTTGAGGGAGGAGCTGTGGACACTAAAAACCTAACCAGTGAGACAGCTGGTCCCGGCGAGAATAGTGCTGTAACGGACAACACTGTTGATGAAGAGGGAAAAGGCCAAGCAAATGACGTAAATTATGAGAGTTCACCTAACAGAGATGAAGCTGACCCAGAAAACAAGTCTGCACCCTCCGCTGAGAAAGCAACGGCACTTGAAGATAAAATATCTAACAATATAAATTCTGAAGAAAATCAGGAAGAAGGTAAAGAAAGTATCCATGATGGAAATGAATCAGATGTGAGGATAAATATTCCTTGCGGTAATGAGGACCAATGCACTGAGGAGAATAATGACAACGCAGAAGAGAAGATGCCTGATGGAGGGCTAAAATTAAAAACAAATGATGACAATGTGAAAAGTGAGTCTACAGATATAACGAGCGAACAAGATACAGGTGAACAAAAAACACCTGGAGGTGAAGTTGATATTAGAGCGCAAGAGGATCAGAGTCCTCTTAAAAATGAATGTGAAATCGAGGAAGAAAGAGCAGAAGCTGTTGGAGCAGGAACTCAACAGGAAATCCCAGTCACAATTATATCTCCTACAAATGTGGTGGAAGACAGTCAAGCTGATCAAACGAAGCTAGATGAAAATGATAGGAAGTCTTCCCCACTGCAGCCTCCTATGTCTACGGCTGAACGTGACGCTACTGAGGCCAATGATGCTACTCAAGAAACTGCACCTCAAAAAATTGAAAACTCTGCTCGTGGAGATCCTCCTAGTGAAATGGATACTGAAACAACTAGAGAAAATGGACGAACAAGTCAAAGAAAAAATCATAGCGTTACACCATCTTCTGAAGGCGGAGAAACCAATAGGCTAATAAACGAATCAGAATCAATTGAGATTGAACAAGAGACAGAGGAAGATGAATCAGAGAATCAAAACACTGGAGCTGCAGAGTGGGAAGAAGCCGTGCAAGAAATCTCTAACGCAGTCAGTGATGCAGATTCGGTTAGTGGACGTACTAAAGAAGAGAGAGAAGCCAGTCCTGGTCTGGAGGAGCATCGCCGCCGTACCATCGCCGGTCATCCTTTGGAAGATAAAATACTGAGTTCGAGGCGACTCTACCTACTGCCCGTGCCCACTTCAGAGCAGTTAAGACTGCTGACACCTCACCGTGACTGTGGCGGTGGCCCAACACAAAGTAAGTCCTTGAGCTTATCAAGCGCGAATTTTTGCACTAAGAGAGCATACATACTGCTTACAATGTTTGATGATAAGTAAATAAGTTCGTTTCTACCAGGAAATAATAGTAAATATTTTTCTTGTTATTATACTCCATCGTCCGTACCAATGCAGTATGTTATACAAAGCCGTAACCCAAACTCGGAGAGCTCTACACTACAGATCGCCGAGTGTTCTAGAGAGCCGTACCCCGAATTGGGATGATTCCAGAAATCGCTCCAGCCTTAGAAATCAGGGGTTTGAGAGATCTCATTTTCTAAGTCCACTGTATATTATTTCTTCACCCTGTCACTCACGATTTACTTCTGAGTTGACAGTCCCATGTGTGGTGATCATCTACGCATCTATTCCTCATTCTTCTGAACATACAGTGGGTGTTCCACTCTTTGAGATTCTTAAGCTTCGTCCACACCATCCATTACTACACCGATTCCGAACTCAATAATCGAGAAGCAAACTAAACACTTCTCTTCTCTGTCCAAACGGATAAAAAAACCACGAACACTTCAAGGTCATGATACGCGAATTCAGCATTCCCTAACTATTAATCGACATTCCACCCTCACTTTATTGTCGAGATATTTATTTAAGATGTGGAAACTGACTTGCGAGTAAAACTTTATTTATCCTGGCGAAAAGCATGGCTAAAAGTTCACGCACTGGCATCCTCTCACATGCGAAGATGCAGACGATTGAACAATAATTTTCTCATTTCTCATTTTTTTTATTAATTTCTTTTCTTTCTATTGCAATTCACAGTGTGTACATCCGTTTCTTCTTTTAAAATGTAACTCGTGCTCCATTGTAGCTTCTAATAATGAAAACCAGAAGGACCACACATAACTAGAAGAATATGCTAAAGTTATTACTAATTTACAGTTATTACTAATTTGATATTAAAGTTACCCGAAATAGGAATTGACATAAACAAAATTCTCTACGCTGGTTAATTTAACTAAAAAAATTACGCTTTAGTTACTAAATACTGCAATTAAGCCACATACAACTAATTATGTTATTCACACAGCGAAATATAATTCTTGAACTTTGTGTTTGTCAAACTCCCGTGAGTTTGTGCTGAAAGCTTTCCAACATGTTGGATCCTCATCAATCAGAAGATTCGAGACCTCGGCGAGTCGAGGCGTGTGATTGTCAATCAAAATCGTACGGCAAACACAAACTTCGACAAAAAGAAGGATCGTGTGCACGAGGCCTTAAAACTCTGTGTAATTAGACACTAGGCGATAGACGGATCAATAGGTCCATTCCCAGACTCTTGAGACCCAATAAAGCTGCACCTACCAAGCAAGCGTTGGTACAGACAACGTACAAAGCTACAAATTAAGTGAAAGGAAAAACAGCAGTGAAAACGGGAATTAATTCAAAATAACAACTATTTACAGAACAAAATGGCAGCGAGTCTGCTGAAACAAACGACGACGCCAAAGATACCGGAACTGAAACTGATCCGCAACCACCTAGCGCCGATGATAATTCATCTTCGCAGTGCCTATTTGGCGGTGCTACAGACGATATCAGTCATGACGTGGGGCCCCTGCAGCACCGTCTCATGGAGAAGCTCAGAGCCCAGGACGACCGGGATGTTTGCGTTCCGTTCTCTGTTGCCATCCCTGCCGTGGCTCCAAATTCCGTCACGCTGGTGCCGGGTATGCAACAACCGGTAAGTTTTAACTCGCGCGAGTGACAGCGAAGCTCCTAAAAACGTAGACAAGCATGTTGGCTCAGTTTCGAATGGAATCTCAGATTAGAGTGGATAAATTCTATTCTGTAGTGTGATTGCCCCCCCCCCCCCACTGGTAAAACAATTCGTTGACGAACACCATAGGAAATCGTAACGTTGTGCATGCAGTTGAATATACGACCAGTCAAGTTTTACTGTCCTTTTTGCTGGTCTCTGGATTTGGTATCGCCTATTGCTATAATTCACGGAAGTGGCACTATCTATAATCTAAGGTCTGGATTGTCTCAGTCTCGGAGGTTTCCCTTCCATGAAATTTTTCTCTTTCTTGGAATCTCTGTTTGAGCAGTTCTACTGGATCATGTTAGCGTCACCGTCATTGTGACCACAGCCCATTCACCCGGTCAGTGTACCTACATTAAGGTTGATTAACGGCATGGCTGAACAACGGGAACGTTACGTATGTTCAGCCATGATTAACGGGAACAGGTTAGCTCGCCGCCGAGCAAGCGGCGTGCGGCGGACGTACGAAGCGATGACGTCATAAAAACCTAGTACGTTTATCAGTAGCTATTTTGCATTGTTTCTTCATCATTTCATTTGGGCCTCCAGAATGACCTATATGTCCTACAATCGTTATAGTTGCACAAAAATGTGTATCAGAGCTTCAACGAACTTTTTTTTTTTTTAGCTCTGTGAAGGATAAAATTTTGAAAGAACTTTGGTTAAAAGGCTTGTACGAGAGCAGACGAATTCTACCGGCAAATGCCCGCATATATCATAAACATTTTTAGAGCCAAGTTTATCGTCTTTAAAATGCAATAAATCAAGTGAGTTTTATCAAGAGTAATATGACACTTTAAAGATGGATTTATATGAGTGAAAACCGAAATGTTTTCAATTCATTTTCGTCTTTTACCAGTGATCTACTATCCTCTATAATTTCAAACCGCTGCAACAAAAATTGGCTCATGCGAGCGATTGAACGCCGAGATAGAAGAACTGTTTAACGAGATTGGTAAAAGAAACATTAAGGGACAAAAAAAAGTTACTATCCTTCCGACGAAATAATATTAAAGCGAAAGTCTATATATAATACGCAAAAGCCATACAATTGCTCGGTAAAATTAGGAAAAAAACATCAGCTGCTATACGCTACGCGCGTTACAGCAGTATAACAGTACGGTGGCATCCGAATCGCGCTAACTTGCCAGAATAAACGTAACCGTATTCCACATACCTAAACTTGCGAATGATAAATCCATAATTTTTCCAATGATGCTGCAGTTTTTACGATTAGGAGAGGCGGATATGTTAATGACTTGAACGCGACGACACAGCTTAGGCCAACATTTTACCGAAACTCTCCGCCCGGGTGCGTGCCTCTTACGTAAAAAACAACCCAAATAAAAACAAAATTTTTTCCTTCAGAGAGCTAAAATAGTTCGTAGGCGCTTTTATATGTATTTTTGTGCAACTATATTGATTGTAGGACATGCAGGACACTCTGGAGGCCCGAATAAAACGATGAAGAAACAATGCAAAATAGCTACTGATAAACGTACTGGGTTTTATGACGTCACAAGCTCATTTCCCATTATGCACTACAGCTTGGCCCCGCCCCTGGGTTAACAATCCTTGACCTACATCTAAATATAGCCGGTTTTACGTGTACGACTTTCGTCGGCGCTATCAGCACAATGTCAACTCATCTAAGCTGACAACGTTGCCGTGACAACATGAAATGGTGAAGTATGTGATCATCGAAAGAAGCTATAATATAGGGGAGATACAAAAGTCCATATAATAGTTTACCATTGGCTCTTGCTACGGGCGTGAATTACAAAAAGTTTACCATATCCGTGCAGAGAAAACACAAGCTGAGTTGGCTCTATACTGATAGCATCAACGAAAGTTGTACGAGAGCACCCGATTTAAAATCGATTCACACGCTAGTCTTCGCTTTACGTTCATACTTCAACTGTTCAACACAACCGAATATTTCGTTGAACACTTGCCGACTCAACTGCAATGATTAGATTAATTTTAATCATTTGGAAAAATGTTTGCCGTCATATCCGGCGGCTTAGCAAGTATCGCCAGTGATGTTACGCATGCCTTTTCAAAATTGATTTATTGAAATGCAACTCAAAAAGCTGTAAGTTTGATTTTATCTGTGATATCATCAACATATATATAGCGCTATAGTAACGCTTAACGCATTGATCATTTACGATACTGACATTGCTACTAGAACGAAGCTGCAAAATTTTCTCCTCATAAGAAATTTTAAAAATTACAACAGGTTTGTTGCTTACGTAGAGTACCTGAAGTCTCAACTGCGGGGCTAGGACTTGTGGGGCAATTTCATCGACATGATCTAATCTCACAAGAGCCCTAACTTGGCACGTACTGTTATCATTATCGTTGGCTTTGCTACAATGTGTAGAGGTTCGGACGCTTCCCAAATCAACTGACCTTCAGCCAATTTCAAATTCAATTTGCAAAATTGGAATTTGTCTCGAGTTTGATTTAGTATTAACGCCTGAAACTCAAGATGAAGAAACAGAATCTAGGTTCAGTGATTGAGGCTATATAGTGACATAAGTTAATTTAGCAAATCACCGTCGACAACTCCCTCTAATTTAAGCATCTACCAGCCTACTCAGTCGCCCTAATTGCATTTAATATTTATTGACTTTAATACTTAATTTTGTAATTTTGCCTATTGACTCTGAAAATAAGATATGAGAAAATTAAACGATAATATTTATTATTCTTCTTTACTCGAACTCATTACGTAGACACTTTCATTGAACTACTATAATTCAAGTTACAAAAATATACGCTGAGCTTTGTTGCAGCTGCAGGATATTCTACTCGTAAGCATTCGTCTTTACAGCGATAAAGCGATAGGGAGAAAAACATGAGTTTTGCGTTGTCATTTTTGCCAAAAAAAAAAAGTTTTTACGAACATAATCTTAGGTATTATGTACGTTCTCGACCGCCCAGGTGGTATGGACACACTTTCATAAAAAATATTTTTCGTTATAAGAAGGTTTTCAATGTTTATGTATTTACGAAAATATCACACGCTAATACACATAATAACACTCCTCATACTACTCGTATGCGCTGCATATAATGCGCATCAGCATGGAGTGATAGTTCTACGATCAGTTTTTTTGCAAAACTGAACTAGCGATGATAATGAAGAAGTGAAGGGTTATCTTCTCTGATTTTTGGCCTGTGATATCTTCAGTAATTGGTGAAACATTTGTTCTTTCAGCTCAGCGAACCCGTGGGCATCGTCTACGAACTGTTAGTATACGCTGCTACTGAAGCCTCCCAAAAGCCTGCAAAATACAAATCAACTTCCTTCGCAGTGCGAAAGCTTCAGTTAACTCCCGAGGACAACACCAGCAGCTTTCAAACCGGCCTTCTGGAGTCTTCCAAAACCTTCCCCTGTTCTCCAGGGCACATTGATGTTAAGGTTTCGTTTGGCAAACATACCTACATCCATACCGAACCCATTGAAGCCACAGTCCATCTTGAAAACAAGTCCAAGAAAACAGTGAGGAGCATTCGGTGTGAAGTCGTGCAGACCGTTTGTATTCCCCTGACAAGAACAAAATTCTCAAGGGTGGTAACCACACTTGAGGCGAGAGATGGGTGCCCGGTGCTACCGAACTATACAATCCAACGGGTATTTTCTCTCATTCCTGATATCCGATACAATAAAGGAAACCCGGGAGTAGCCCTAGTAGGTCAGTTGAGAGATGGAGATTGCCATTTAGCTCCCAGCACCTTGAGTTTGACCGAGCAGTCCCTTGATCGAGAGTTGGGTGTAGTGGTAGCCTACTCTGTGCGAGTGATTTTGACGTTTGGAACAATCAGTGGCTCCGTTCAGCTGGAACATCCAATTGAAATTGTTACTCCACGACCAGAGGAGTATACGAATACTAAGAAGCTCCACGTCGTACACAAATTGAAAGATCTGGGAGAATCTGGCAGGATAAGTATTGAAGAATTTGCGTTGTTGCGGAGGTTGAAATCTATTGATGAAGCGAGTGGACCTTGACTTTTCGCCTATTCGATTAACTACCAATTGTAGAATTATATACATTCAGCAAGATATTGAAGGTTGGATCGATTCAAGAATAGCAAAAGAAACTATTAATTATTAGGTTTGACTTGTTTAAAAATTTAGAGAGGAGTGTAGGTTTCACCACTTTAGATCGTGTGGCAGAAATCCACTTTGCGGAGCAGATTTAAAGTATTGAAAGGCTTACGAGAAATCGATTGAGGGTTAATTACTGAAACTTTGTCAAGCACAGTGGATTTTACTGTGAATTTTGCGATGATTTTGATCAACACCTTTTCTACGTTTTTCAAACCTATCCTAGTTCCACAGCGTGCCTCATAGCATATCCTTTTCTAACTTAGCTTTCCTCGCCTTATCCTAACATATCTCATCTAATCTTAGTATACCTCGACTAACACACCTCACATCCTCTATCAAAACCATTGTCAAAACCACGCCGTTGCAAGTGAATGACGTCACCAGCGCTCTGTTTTACACGCGCACCACAGTATTATAACGTGTCGACGCGTCTTGATTTTCAGCCGAATGTTTTAATATGTTTACACTTAACACAGTTCCTATTCTCAAAGTTTGTATGATACCTGAATATCTCAAAATTTAGAAAACAAAAAAGAAAAATCATTGCGGATGAAATTCTACAGTATTTATTTATTATTTATTTATTTATTTATTTAACATGTATTTCTCCACAGGCGGGAGGTATTCTTGGATTAGTATGCCGATTTACCGCTCCCATATGTTACCTACCCAATGACAACAGCTACAAGCTGAATCTTGTTAGGTCTACGGATGCAACAAAACCATTTACAAATAATTTAAAGTTTATTTCAGCAAAGTTTATTTCAATTAATCCTCTACAGTATTGTGAGAATAAACAGATGAGAAGCAGGTCAAGTACATAGCGTGAAAAAAGTTTCTACACCGTATTGCATTCTAGAGCTACTTTCTTTCCTCCAGAGAATCATTGTTAACGAACTGCAGATATAAGAACAACAGGAACTAGAACGTCTAGTGGCGTGAGGTATTCTTGGATTACCTCTTGGATTCATGGATTTACCGCTCCCATGTTACCTACCCAATGACAACAGCTACAAGCTGAATCTTGTTAGGTCCTACGGATGCAACAAAACCATTTACAAATAATTTAAAGTTTAGTTTGGCAACTGAAAGTGGTGAGTCAGGAGTTACAAATTCAGTGCCGTCATTTTTTGATGACCAGCTAACCTTAGATTTTTTGGTGTTTTCCATATCTCAGTCAACCCACATGACTACCTGAAAAAGATTGTGATGATAACCCAACTCCTTCTGGCTCTTTTGGGGTAGACAGACATACAAACAAACCTACAACTTCAACGAAAACATCAACGCTCTTTGCTTCGCTTGAGGGTGATAACTAGAACGCATATCTATATATCTGTGCTTCATTCGCTGACCATCAACAAACATTCGAGTGCTCATCTATCAAATCGATCCGAATCCGTTGTCGTATTCTTTTTAGACAGCCAGAACTTACACAGGTTTTTGAACTTTAGATCACTGCATATTCGAAGTGATATCTGCAGCTTTACTATATACAGAGACGCCTTGCTTGAGCTAACTGACTTTTCCACTAAATTATCTGCATATTTTTCAGTAGACATTCGATGATGTCTGCCAAGACACAGCAAAACCTTTGGACAATTTATGGATGGAAAATGTTCACTAACTGAGGCTTGAAGCAGCCTTTAAGGTGGTTCTCACTGAATATTCAAGTCGCAGTCCATTGGTTAATCGTTTTTTTAGCATTTATGGTAGTGAAAATAAACTGGAAAGACCCTGCCTGCATGTATTTGTTCCCTTCTATTTAAGCACAATAATAATAACAGGATTAACAGCGATCTTGGAATAATTATAAAAAAGTTGTTATTACTCCCTGAATTGCTCTCAAAGCCAAACCCAGCGCAGTACATAAAGAAGTGCCACAAGATAGTCAATAGAACGGGTTTGCGAGTTTTGACTATCAAGTCAACTTTAGGGCGGGAGCACACTGAAGACCGGAGCCCACGTATGAACTTTTGTTGCCGCTGGCAGCCTAGGAGCTACTCGACTAAGGGCGCTGGCACACCAAAAGCAGTTCAGCGAGAATCTCGCGGCCAGGCAGGCTGGCAGTTTTTGAGATGCACGGAATGCATTGGAGTGCTTACACCGAACAGCGACAGTTGAGCAGGCCACTGCCGCTGTTTGGCCGTGTGCGCGCTCCAATGCATTCCGTGCTTTTCAAAAACTGACAGCCTGCCTGCCCGCCAGCTTCTCGCTTAACTGCTTTGGTGTGCCTAATCCGTTTACGTAGCCCAGGCACGGATTCAGTTTGCGCAAAACTTAACTTCGTTAAAAATCGTCATAAATCTCAGTCGCTACTGCGATTTTGATGCCGTAGCATGTGGGTGGCAATGGTGAGCTTTTAACTATAGCTCCTAATTATGAGCAGTTTAAGTCACAAAAATTCATATTTTAAGAATTAGCGTACGATGTTCATAGACGTCATACTGCAATCACGACTTTGCAGTCGTATTAATTAAGTTGGCAACGAAAGTTGTTGCGTGGGCACCGGTCTTAACGCAAATGTTGCATGCACCGCTACACAATTCTACATCCGATTACATTGCAGCGAACAAGGTTTCGGCTTACACCTTGCATTATCACTAAGAAGAATTTCTAAATACTAGTGGACCCGTGCGTGAAAAAGTTCACGCAATAATCGATATGATTGCCTAATGCCTCTAGGCCGGTGCGGAATCTCCTCTTCTCTTATTTGCTTCTCAATTTTCTTTATCGATCCTTTGTCGTGCTGTAATCTTTAGGTCTGCTACATATTGACAGGCAAAAGTAACATCTTGAGTAAAACACTCCAAGGAGCTTCTAATGGGAGGAGCAAGCCCAAGTACTCTCTGGGCGAGTACACACATGGCTTTGTCACGTGATCGAAGATGGCGTTTGGAGTCCTTAAAGTGGCTGAAGTGGCAGTGGTTAGCACATATAATTAGGGAAGTTAAAGACAGGCAGTTCTTCAATATGTTTGCAAAGACAATCGTATCTGAAGATTTATATCCCAGTGCTCACCCTGTTACTTTCATCATCAGATGGTATACAGGATACAAGTTTCCTTTACATACTTCCATCCGCTCGGAATTTCGTCGATGGTTAATGGCTATAAAAATTTGAGCTCAGGACTCCTTCCTATATAGGCTGTGTGAGGCAATGCCGCTCTCCGATTGGATAAGCCACTCAACCAGTTTAAGGGAAAAGTTTCCTGGCGACGCTCCCGTAGGATACATAGAGAGGGTGTGCTCCTCTTTATTAGAACCTCCTTGAAACACTCCAACAAACTTAAACAAAATGGCAGCTTATATACAAAGTGTTTGCTCCGTGGCAATGTTACCGTTGATACCGTCTTTCCACCTTAAATGTCTGTTTCATTCGAAGTGCTCAATGAGGTTCTAAAAGGGAGGAGCTCCCCCTCTCCATCTACCCTACGAGAGCTTTTCGAGTAAACTTTCCCCTTCAACTGGCTGAGTGGTATACCCAATCGGAGAGCGGCATTGCCTCACGCAGCCTATATAGGAAGGAGTCCTGAGCTCAAATTTTTATAGCCATTAAAATCGACGAAATTCCGAGCGGATGGTAGTATGTAAAGGAAACTTGTATCCTGTATACCATCTGATGATGAAAGTAACAGGTTGAGCACTGAGATATAAATCTTCAGAAAGTAACAGGTTGAGCACTGAGATATAAATCTTCAGAAAGGATTGTCTTCGCAATAATATTGAAGAACTGCCTGTCTGTGTCTTCCTTATTTATATGTACTGACCACTGCCACTTCATGGACTTCAAACGCCAGCTTCGATCACGTGACAAAGCCATGTGTTTACTCGCCCAGAGAGGGCTTGGGTTTGCTCCTCCCATTAGAGGGTCCTTGGAGGTGCCCAAATTTTTACCTATCTATAATATTAATAGCGTTGTTCCTTTGTTCCTTGGTTCCTTCGTTTGTTCGTTCCTTCCTTCCTTCTGTGTTACGCCTGAATTCACTGTTCAACTGTGCAAAATCCGGTATCAGTGATACAGCTAACGCGAGAGGCAAATATATTGGCGATTTTCATCCTTCATTCTTCATTGTTTTGCGCTTTATTGTGTTCAGGAAGCTCGCGTATCTGTGATACGGCTGGTGACTACTGTAATCTCTCGGCCACAGGCCAGGTCTTTTTAATTGTTTATACGCCCGAAAGTTTTAGGAATAAATTTTGGGAACCTGTACCGTGGTTTACTGCCAAAGGAATTCCACGGGTCCAGTTAGACAGAGGGGCTTAT
>LQNS02278089.1:2284390-2298307 GCA_001587735.2 Parhyale hawaiensis | reverse complement strand
AGGAAATCACGCTGCGATCAATTCTCACCACTGATCACGGTTGATTGCTATCAGAATCACGTCAAAATGCGGTCACAAAAACGCACGAATCATGCGCGATCAGTGAGAATCATCCCCGCGGTGGTCACAAAAAGACGCCTTAAGTAGCGCCCCTCAGGATCTCACAGGTTGCCTTAGCTAGCTAGCTCTTCTTGACGTCGTTTCTTCGTATTCGCTTTGCTAACTTAAATTTTCATACTCCTACTAATATATCTTCCTCTCATTGACTGACATTATACTGAAAAGGAATATTAATGTTTTTGATATAATACTTTGTAATTTGTGAGATTCTCAAAAATCTTCCATGTTCATGAGTTTGTGCTACACCACCTTGGTAATTGAGCCTCGCCGAATAGTCATAATATACCAAATAGCAATATACATTAGCTACCATAGCTACGCTCCTTACACTATGGATCGAGGATGTCATTCTGGTATAATTTATTCTGGTCATTGCAAACTCTTTTGACCATTTAGCGTAGGTGTGTGAAGTACAGTACATTTGTAGTTGTAAGTTTCCTGTGGAAGACTAGTGACTAAACCCTATTTAAGAATATCTGTACTACTGAGCCACAAAGACTTGTTTCCCGTAGAAATACAATGACATGGAACCCTTGTGCAAAACGACAGAACCTGATTAATATGGAGTAAATTTTGCTCTGCCTTGGTATCCTAGGGCGCTGCCCTCCCGTCTCTTACACAACCAGCTAGTTATGGTTTTGAAGGACTCCGTGGTCCTGTGACTGAAAATTTTAGCCTATTCAAGGTAATAACGACCGTTACTCTAAAGCAATGGTTCTTAACCTTTTTGGAGGTACTGAACCCCTCAAGTTCCATGCATGCATTAATTGAACCCTTCGTAGTAGGAAAAATTAAAAGGCTTTTGTTTTCTTCAGATACAAAGCAAATGTATATAATTATATAACCGGTACTGTATTAGTGCGCAAACTGTACCTTGCATCATTTGCGCACAAAATCCCTGTGTTCAGAGAACAACACCAGCAAGTAGAGTGTGACGTCACAAATCATACGAGTGGGGTGAACCAAATCACCAAACCCCTGCAACTGACTCACCAATCCCTTGTGGTTCGACCGAACCCATGTTAAGAACCACTGCTCTAAAGTAACAGATGATGCTTGTTGTCACTGCAAGTTTCACCCGAGTAATAAGTGGGAATACCCCACTGTAGCCACTAAGTGTGGCGCCCCTTTACTGATCAGATATCTTGTGGTCTGGGCGCGAGTTTGGCAAGCGATTTTGAAGCGTCATTTATTATTGCTCAGTACGGCACTGCTATTGAACTTTCATTTCAGTTGGCGGGCTTCCGGTTGCAACACGGCCCACTGCCCGAGCAGTACCGGTTCCAGAGCCAGCCGGAGGGCACCCGTCGCCACAGGCACCAGAAGAAGGGCTCCAGCGATGCCCTCACCCCCTCTCACGACCCTCAGGCATCCAACGACTTCTCCCTCACTTCCAGCTCCGGTCTCGGGGGCAGCGGTGCTGCGGGGGCCGCGTCCGGAGGTGTAGGGGCGGCCGGCTCCGGTGACACACACGAAAAGAAACCACACAAGAAAAAGAAAAATGATGACGAGAGGAAAAAGAAGAAGAAAGACAAGAAAAAGAAGAAGCAGCGGCACAGTCCGGAGCACAGTGGAGTTGGTGGCGGCAGTGGTGTTGATAGCACCAAATTACCTCTGTGAAGACGTATGGCTCCAGAATAATTCACTTATTGGAAGTGCGAGGTCAAAATGATCTTATTTCGTCCCTTATCTGATGTATATCATACTGTAAGTACTGTATTTATTATATGTATCAGGTATCCACTGAAGTTGATGTATTTTTCTTTTGGATAATCATAGACCGCAACAGTACTTGGCTCTTAGATCTGACGCTGGCGGCCACAAGTCGGCAACGGAAAATGGGATTTTCTCAAGAGCTATTCTTTTCCCCCTATCTAATACTGAAGAAAAAAATTCCAAGGTGCTCAGCATTTTTCTATCGGAGAAGGTATCTTGGATACGGCGGGGACTCACTTGGGCGCTTGCATGCATGACCGTGTCTGGACATGTTCGTAATAGCTCTTGAGAAAATCCCATTTTGGCCGCCAGCGCCAAAGGCCACTTGGACCTAAGTGTCAAGTACGGTTGCGGTCTATGGGATAATTTACCATAAGAACCTCAAGAAGATTCGAAGCTACTTGATTTTTATGTCTCGTGACTGTTCGTGTGTCACGCTGACAACAATGTTCAGAGCCAATATTACTTATAGAGCTGCCTTATAAATGGAATACGCCCCTCATCAGCATGTTCTCCAGTGCGAGTTTCTCAGCAGTTTTGCCGAACTCATTCGCTGGAAAAGTAAACTATATATATAGGATATACTGAGAATACAGGTAGTCCTGATGTAGATCCCCTTGTTTTATGTTGTTTATTATGTAGGATGAACAGTTATATTCCAGGTAGCTACTCGATGCCGTATATGTAGCTACTGTTTTTTTTAAGAATACACGTATCAAGTGGTTCCTAGAAGTGAAAATTTTGATCCTAAAAAAAAAAATTGCTTAAAACGAGAAAGGCCTGTATCGTGGTTTACCTGTGAAGCGTTCTATCCTGCCTGCGATCATTATTGTGACAGTTAAGTTTCCAATTGTTATGAATAGTGTGACGTTATACGTAGTTCCGCTAACATATTCATGAAATAGCTATGAACCATTCAGTCGGTCTTCATTTGTAATGCCGCTGCTACTGCTGTTTACTTTCGGGACGGCTGTCTTTCGTGTCCACTTTGCTTCCTTCCCATCTTTTATTCCTACTGATCTTTCTTCAATCTGTTCTTACTCTTCTTTTCCGACTTGCTGTTCCCATTCGCGTTGATCCTGTGTGGGAACACCCTCGTGCATGGGTTTCACGTATCTATCGTCACACTATGTGTCCCTTGCTTCTTCCTCTGTTAGATCGCCTTTGCTGTGGAAACGGAGACTTAAACTACTCAATATAATAATAATAATACTGCTGTTTACTATTTAGGTAAAGTGCCAGTTTCACATTTTTCAATATCTCTTTCAACTTTAAGTAAATTTACATTCGCAATTTTTAATAATAATTTATGAATTAGCTGCTTGTCTTGACATGCTGCGTGTCGTCTCTTAGATTCGCTTGGAGCACCATTGTGATATCGAGAGAGGCTTCCGGTATTATCAATTGGCACTAATAGACAAAGTCCCTTAACTCATCTATCAGAATTTTTTGAGAAATTAGGTTCTGCCCAATCGCACGCTCTATATGCAAACCCATACCACTACTACTTTATGTGCAGGAACCTATCCAATGTTTATTTTCGCGATCAGCTGACTGCAATGGAGCTGCGAAATGAACCACTGCTTGGAATTATTCTTGAGATAGATTCACCTATGTACTAATTTAATAGCTACTCTTGATGCTCACGTGGAGCCAGTGGGTCCCTAACTTAGCTCAGTTCACACAAGAAGTGTGATTCCTATTCAGTTTTTCAAAATATTAAATGAGTGTTTCCGGAAAACAGAAATCTGACGTCAGATTCACAACTCTCGCGGCTTCCATCACTGTTTGTTTTTTAAAAATTTCTTCTTCAAATAGCGCATAATATTGTTAAACCTATTCAGTTCAGAGGCAGCATTGAATTTCCAATCGTCGCTCGCATAACAGTTTCACCTTCTGGTTCAACACTGAAGTCAAAGTGCCCAATTGATTGATTAGCGGTGAGTTTCCGAGCAAGCTAAACTGGCGAACGTTAATTAGTCTCTTTCTTAGTGCTAGTCAATGGTGTATACTGACGTCTGACCTTCAAATACGCCAAAAACGGATGGTATGTGAGTAAATACTATTTGTGTGGTGTTCAGGTGTCTCTTTTAATAACTCCACCAAACTGTTTGGGCTTTGTAGCACAACAGCTTAACCTGAGTAAGACAGAGTTAACAGTGGTCACACTGTGGTCTGTTGACGCCCGTCAGAGACCCTCCTGCATTATAGTTTGTTAATTCTTTGTAAATAACAAAAAGTACACGGCATTTTGATTTTTAATTCACTTCATATATAAATACATATGCAGACCTTCACTTGTGATACGGTACTCAGAAGCCATCATTGATCACCATCTTCCATTGTGATTAGGTACTAGCTAAAAGGCAACTAAACATTCAATCACTTTGCACTGCGTACGGTGAAATTATGATGATAAGAGTGAGCCCATTATAGCTGACGTGGGACGTCAGGGCTGTAGTCTCAGCTACAGAATGGTGTACATACACGTCGCCCGTGGCTTTGTCGAAGCTGGTAGATGACAACAGCTTATGCTTAATGGCGTTTCTACTACCCGACTTCTTGCGTTTTAGTGTCCGCGCTCTGATCGGTGTAGTTTGCACTGGTGGAAAGGTGCTGTAGAACTGATTTGCCTTGTAAACGACAAAGTTGCGGGGTTGCATAGATCAAGTCCGACTCCGACTCCGACTCCTGGGCCTCGCCAGTTTTCAACTTCTTTGACCCCAAAATGTTCGAGAACCATGGTTACTGATCTATTTTAAGATCACGTGTAATGATACATTGACGGTCATGCTGTAGTGACGTCACAGCGTGAAGCTCCGCCCAATGAACTGTCCTTATGTCAAGGGTAGTTTTTTCTTGTGTATATATGTATTATTTATATATAGTTTATTTTTAGAAACCGTAGGTAAAGGTGAAGTTTAGCTGCAACGGAGATTTTTCACGATTTTTATGAATAATTCAGGTAATATATGGCATTTTAAGACTTTTCCATGAATGACCTTTTCGTCGTTAATTCTTAGTTTTTGAAACTTTGAACTTTGAAGTTTCCATGGTTTTCCCCATAGAAAAACAGTGGGAACGTCACTTCAAAGTAAAATATCTCGTAAAATAAGCATTGCGACAGAAAAGTCATTCCTGAAAAGTTTGAAAATGCCTCGTATTACTTGAATAAGTCATGAAAATCTCCGCTGTAGCTAAACTTCACCTTTTCCAAACCGTATTATAAGTCGCTCTGGAAAGTGCATCAATGCCTTTTGAGCGCAAAAGGTTCAATAGACTATTACACTTTCACTTCTTCAAGGAAACCAAGTTCAGATGAGAGAACTTAAGTATTAAGCTCATTTACTGTGTACAAAGCGTTCCATTTGTCAATACATTGCGCTGATTAAAGTAATCTGTTTTATATCGGTATTTGTTTACAAATGATTTCCCTCCTGCACTTCAGAACAACAGGGTATGTACCATATATGGAGTTACTATGCTCGGTTATCTTGATGTTGAGCTTGTGACTCGACTGTATAAGTGTATAAGCCGAGAATATCTTTGTGTTTTATGGTGCTAGGCGGGCGTAATGCCTGCGGCGCTAGTAACCTATCCCACTATGATAATTATCTTGATGCCCACTCACATTTAATGTATTATCCGTGATATTTTTACATAAACTACATTTGTTTTGCAGTGTCAAGCGCCTTTAGGTTAACTACTTAGAAGTGTCTCTAGAATTCGCGTACGTCTGTTAGGTATTTTAAGGCTTTAGCACTACTACTGGAACTGATGTCAGTTATGCATCTAATTCTTAAAGTGAAAGGATAAGGTCGCTTGCAGTAACCGTACTGTAATTTTAAATAATATGACCTAACGTTTAGCGATTTTTCCCATATGTGTAACATCTGAAGCTGGGCTTACGTTATGAAAACTTCTTGTTGGCTAAAGAGTGATTTATTCCCGTAACTATATTTTTTGCTCTTGGATTATTGGGAATCTAAAATTTGCTGCTAACCAAACTAAATCTAAGTTGAGATTACTATTGCCAGCAAATCAACACAGTGGGAGATAATCTGAGGCTATGGCCTCTGTTTCCTTTGTACAGACAGTACAGTGCGAAGCGTCCCAATGATTTAGTACTTCTGGTAGAGAACAGATTATAATACAGCTTTCAGAGTTCAAATTTGACTCAAATTGTAGGGAGGTATCCTTTATTTTACGGCTAACATTTTATAAAATTCTTGGAAGATAGGAGTTGTGTTTGCAGGTGCTACACACGGGGGGGGGGGGCAGGGAGACCTGTAAATTATTATATAGCAGCCCCAGCATTAACTGCCTTCGATTTTGTTATGACTAGGGCTGTGGCAATATGCTTTTGGCGTAAAATAATATTCTTGAGCGTATTTTACTGTCAAAGCATAGGTTTTTATTCTCATAAATTAAAGCATTTTCAGTTTCCTAAAGATATATGCTCATAAAATAAAGAATATTGTTGTTTCTAAAATTGTATGCTGTTATTCGCTTGCACATGGCAGATATACAGTATATATATATACATTAATATTATACAGAAACAGCTTTTATAAATGTTTGACTGATATTATAACATTAATGAATCATTGATAATGATTAACGAAAATATGAAGTCAGTGAATTGAATGTGCATTTCAGATTTTACGTAGTTTTACATTATTGGAACATACCAAGTGATAATTAGGGTGATTGGCCGAGGACAGGGTAGTCAGCTTACAGTTCAGATATTGAGGCAGCATGCCCAAAGCTGAGAAACGTAGTCTTAGGGCAACATTGCTTTCTGAATTTAATGATTTGGATGAAGCTGATTCGGATTTTAAATGCTAATCTCATAATTTTAAGTGAGGGGTATGAAGTAGAACATTTGTATAGAGAGCTATACAACTCCTTTAGAAGAATTTCCTCGCACATTGGTACCTAATTGAGAAATTAGCTACATTAGAATCTAAAACAAGCAGTGTATCACTATCATTCAGAAATCTAACAAGAAGATAGTCATACCTTAATGCTCGGCGTTTCGCATGCTCTATACAGGAATATCTAGGGCAATGTTAAGGATTCCGTACATTTTAGTTGAGGATACTATAATGTAGGTACAATTGTTATATAGTGCGTGGTATCTTCAAAGATATTAAGGTATACTATATTCCTAACGTTTTACTATGTTTTTATGCAATTATCTCCTTAAAAGGGATAGTTATTCCTTTCTTGTTCTGAGAAATCATGATGTGGATTGCAAACGAAAGAAAAATAGGCGAAGCCTATGTATTTTAGAGCATAAAAAGCATACTTTGAGAGCATAAAAAGTATTTCTCTAGAAGCATATTGTCACAGCCCTAGTTATGACACTGTAAAGCAAGATGTAGTGATGTTGAATTGCCTCACAGATTTTAGCTGTGCAGTAGTGCAAAGAAGTGAAGGAAAAATCAAATTCATGTTTTTGCTGTCATGTATAATTGATGAGAATTCTCACCAAACCCAACTAAATCAGGCCCATTGCTGCTAATTTTCTTGATAAAACAAAGTGTCAGCAAAAGTAAAAAAAAAAAAAATTTTTTTTTTAGTCAAGTTAGATTGAGATGGGTGCAAGGCCGCACATAGATGCCTTACGCAGCTGTAATTCAAAGAAAGATCCTTTCTTTATACTGAATCAAGAAAGATTTTGCTCACAGAAAACTGAAAACAGCAGATCTTACAACTCTCTGTTAGAAATATTGCGTATGAAATATTCTACAATGGAAAACAGTGCAAGTATAAAACGGCTATGCTTGTACCATGAAATTGAGTTATGCAGCTTTTCCTTTTGCTTGTTTTAGTTTCTGGGCTTCTATGGCTTTCTTCTTGGCAGCCTGGTAAATGGGAAGTAGTTTGTCTTCCTGAGCAAGCATCTGGAGCATGTTGATAATGAGTGGCAGGTAGTTGTGACGCCTCCGGATATTTTCCTCTCGCCACTGAGCCCTTTTACTTTCTTCCTCTAACAAGTTTTGACGAAGCTCTACCATCTTCCCTTCACTGCCTGATGTGCCTTCCAGGGATTTCATTTCCTTTTCTATCAACATTTTCTTATCACTCACTAAAGCCATTAGGTTGAAATGGATCTCACCACTACTATACTTAAGCATACGCTGCTGGATAATAGGCTGGACCTTACTTAACCAGTCAGTTCCAGGTGCTATCTCACCTAAGTCAATAGGACCTTCTTGTAAGCCATCCAGCTCATACAAGTGGCCATCATGGGGCACATAGCTAATAAAATGGTAAACATCATCATCCTTGGATGCTGCTGAGGGATCAAACTCGAACAATGTTTGCCGAGCAAATGAGTTGTGGACGTTTCGGATGACGTCACAATTTGATAGCGCTAAACCTTTCAAGTTCGGATCAAATGCAGCGGTAAATTCTTTGAATTCGGATAAGGTGGAGCCAAGTTGTATGTGCTCGTGTGTGCTGTTAAGAAGTACTGAAAGAACAGCTTGAGTAGCACAAGCATTGTTGATAATCTGCTTTGCAAAGAAGAGAGATGGAGGAGGATTTTTCAAAACAGCTGATGTTGCTTCAGGTTGAGTTTCTAACTTCTGCCATTTAAACAAAAAAATGAGACCATGAACAGGTTTCAAGTTGATGAAAGCATCATCATCAAGACTCCAAATTTCTTCCACTTGGACACCTTCTACTCCAAACTTCTGGATTAGGTCAGTGAACACTCCGGGATCACTTTCAATGAGACACCAGTTGCCAGCTTCAGACATCTTCAGTTGTGTGCAGTTTGGTGCAGGATTCCCACCACAAACCTGAAAAATTATATTTGGTCATTAATATTAGACTACTTTTAACAAATAGCTAGCTATGTTTCAACAGTCCACATTACACTATAATAAGTAATGTCAACTGTACCTAGGCAGTGCTCCAGTTAGCCAGTAATAATTTTTTTTTTTTTTCAGTTAGAATCAACCTATCTGTGGAGAAGATAGGACTAGTATGATAGTATCCTGATGGTGTTGAAAAGGTTATGCTTACAAGTATTTTTTTTTTTACTTTCTTACATTACAAAACAGGTAGATAAGAAAGTAGTCATGATAAAGGCCTACATCACAACTTTGCATATAGGCCTATACATATATACCTACATTTATAAAGCTAAAATATGAATCAAAATGTAGCGACAACTTTTCCCATTGCCTAGTCTGCAAAGTATATAGCTACCTATCACTCTTGCAATGTGGGTTTAGGTACTTTGACTAACCAGCACTGTAGCCATTGTCTAAATTCATAATATGGACATCTAGGTGCTACCATTCCAGTAACATCAGTAGGTAGGTAGTTCATCACCTAGCTAGGTGTTGGCTAATTTATACATCAGTCTGTTTTATACAATTTCAGTCAAAGCAAGCCTACCTACTCCGTGGAATGCTGTGTTAACCAGATTTCAAGTATTCCTTAATGTGCTGCCAGAAATGATAGTGTTCGAGAGCAGCAAGTAGTAATAATACAGTAGTTCAGTCACCTTTAATACAGTATAGTGAATTAGCTATCTATGTAAAATATGTCTCACAAGTAATGCTATTGGAAGATATCACATGCATGAATATCTAGACTACCTATAAGAAGAGAAACAGAATGAGGAAGCAAATATGAGATAATATTGAGATTAAATATCTTTGGGGATTCAACTGGATGTTTTCTTTAATTTTTTTTCATAATATTTAAGGCAACTTTTAATTCAAAACTAAGCTGACTATAGCTACTACAATTTGTGGCAACACATCTGAAAGAGAGTAATGAGTGGCAATGTAGGCATGCAGCTAGTAGCTACAATAAATGTGGATGAATGGCATAAAGCACCTCAGAGATGAAAAAGAAACTGACAAAAGAGCAGGGAGAGGGGGAAAACTGGGAGATGAGTGCAGAGAGTCTCTGTTACAACCATACAGAAGGAGATTCTGAATGCAAGCTAACTGCATGCAGCAGTAGGTATCATATATTTTTATATATCAAGGTACACAGGTCAGTGCATGTGAAATTGTGACTGGTGGAGGATGGAAAAAAATACATACATTTATTTCTCTAGTGCACCATAATAAATAGCATGATCAGTGAAATTTGAGCAAAAAGTTAGTAAATTTTTATTATTACCCCCACTCAAATTCAGTACTGTTTGTTAAGCTACATATATACCTATTTAAGTAAAATAAGGCATTGTAAGACTTTTCATGAATATAGTTTTGGTTTTATTAACGTTTAATGTAGCTACATCAAAAAAGGACTTTTTTTAATCAATGTATTTTTTGATGTAGAATCAGAATCTGAAGTCCATTTTTTTTGCTTGTCCCTAGTTCTTTAGTTAAAGAGGCAAAACCTATCCCATTGTTTTCCTACGGGAGAAAATACCCAACAATGGCCATCAGGTAAAATTAGATAAAATACTTCTGGTCAAGATAGTCTATGGAAACTTCATACTCTTATAGAAATAGAGTTGCTCTTTCATATGAAATAAGTAATCTTTTGTAGAATGTTTCATTCAAGAGATATTGGCATTCACAATCTTTTTCCTGTGGTTCACGAGTTCCCGGTAATAGGTAGAAACTACACTAAGGCAAAAAGTCTAATATTAAACACAAGTCAACAAAATTAAAATTTGGGATACAAATCCCATCTTCAGAAAAAAAAACTATAGGCTAAACTAGCTACCTATCAATAAAAATTTCCATTATTTGCAAATCGATTAGGGGAGCATGGATGTTGTCGGGGAGAGGTCTAAAATGTGAATGAACAGAGCTCTGCGGTAGGGGCCGGATGTCAGCTCTTGTACAGTCGGCAGATGTGAGGCTAGGTGTGGACACTGTGCAGTGGACAGCCGAGGTCATAATGTTGAGGCTAGGTCTGGTTCTGTGGATGTGGAGGGACTCTAATATTGTGAGCTCGATGGGATTGGAAGAGTATGATGGAGAATTCATTCCTGCTGATGGGATGGTTGTTTTGCTCAGCACGTAGGCTAGGGGCTGAATGTGAAGGTTTTGCAAGTGGTAAACCGGTACTACTGGATACACCTAAATGTATCCAACAACATTATGACCTCGGCTGTACCACTGCACACTGTAAACACCTAGCCTCACATCTGCCGACTGTATAGGAGCGGACATCCGGCCCCTACTGCGGAGCTCTGTTCAATCACATTTTAGACCTCTCCCCAACATACTTGCTGCCCTAATTGATTTGCAAGTAAAGAAAATTTTTATTGATAGGTTGCTAGTTTATAAGTTTTTCTGAAAATGGGATTTGTATCCCGAAACATCAATTTTAATTTTGTCAACTTCTATTTAATATTAGGTAGATATTAGCTATCATATAAGAAGATTTAAGCCTCTCTAAATAAGTACTAAGCTCTTCTAAGAGAGGAAAAGGAAGGGACATATAGTATGTCAATAGAAAAATGGGGAACCCAAGCACGAAGGTGTTCCCACACAGGATCAACACGCATGGGGAACAACAAGTCAGGAAAGAAGAGGAAGAACAGAATAAAGCATGAGCAGGTAGGAGAATGAAAGTGGAAGGAAGCAAAGTGGGCACAAAAGACAGACATCCCAAAGGCCTCACTAATGGCTAAGGTAGGCCTAACCTACACAATCCCCCTGGTGGCACTACTACCCATAACATAGGATGGGCAAACCTAACTAACCTAACCCTATAGCCCATCCTATGCTCCCGGAGGGGCGCGAGTTCACGACCTCCGCCGCGCATGAAGCTATAAAGAAAAACCGGTAAATTTTTACTTACACATGCTTTTTTTGGGTTTTTTGTTGCTTTCAGTATGTTAATTGGGTGAATTTAGAACAATTTTCACGTATAACATTTCCGTCGCAAATGCTTAGTTTTTGAGATATTACACTTCAAAGTTCCCATTGTTTTCCTATGGGAGATAGGTAGCCGATGTCATTACAGACTTGCTAGCAACCTAAAAGGAATCTAACCTTACTTAACTTAACATCTAACCTAACCCTCATTTCGCTTGTATGGAATCACCCGGTATTTTCTCCCGTAGAAAAACTAAGGGAAGTTCAACATCATATATCTCAAAAACTAGCCATTTGTGATGTAAATGTTATTCTTGTAAATTGTCTTAAATTGATCCAATTTACAAACTGAACACAATAAAAATCATGAAAATCACGTGTAAGTTATAGTAAAATAAAACTAAAAAACCTGTGTAGCCTATAGGGTAACATGTCTAGCACCTACCTGTCCACCATGCTAGTAGCATCCACTTGGCTTTAAAAACTTTCTGTGTGGAAACTAGCAGTACTAGAGAGCCGTACATAGGCTTAAACTGTAGGGTACTAGGTACTTAGCCTACAGTTTAAGCCTAACCTATGTAGCTTTGGCTTTCTAGCACTGCTAGTTTTCACACAGAAAGCTTTTAATGCCAAGTGGATGGCTACTAGCATGGTGGATGGGTACTAGACATGCTACCCTACAAGGAAAAAATTTAGATAAAATACTTTTGTTCAAGATATGGTATTCTTTTGAAACTTCATACTATTATAGAAAATAAGTTGCTCTTTCACATGAAATAAGTTTTTTCTCTAGAATGCTTCATACAAGGGATATTGGCATCCACATTCATTTCCTATGGTTCGCAAGTTCAAGACCTCCACTCCATGTGACTACAAAGAAAAACTTGTGTATACAATTCAAAAATTTAGATAAAATACTTTTGTTTAAGATATTCTTTTGAAATTTTGCATTAATTAAGAAAAAGAGTTACTCTTTCACATGAAATAAGTCTCTTTTCTCTATTTAAAATGCTTCATTGGGAGACATGGTGTTCACACTCTTTCTACTACGGTTTGTGAGGTCACTAACTCTCCCGCATGACGCTACAAAGAAAAACCTGTGTATAAAATTTTGTATCAACTGTATTTATTATTTTGGTAAATATTCGTCTTATCCCCCACCCGAGTTATGGGATAAGAAAGAGCTTCCTAGCATAATTGAGTGGTGCTGAAAACAAAAATGACATCCATTTTTTGTGAAAATTAGACAAACCATACCTACGCCTTACCTAACCTGCCCAATATTATGAAGAGGGTTTATGCTAATTACCCGACAGTACGGCCTAAAGAGGGGTAAATCTGAGAGATTTTTGTTTTAACTACCCGATAGTACGGCCTAAAGGGGGTGAATCTGAAAGGGTTTATGCCCAAAATGACTACCCGACAGTACAGCCTAAAGTGGGGCGAGTTTGGCTCTTACGCATGTAACCTAACCTATAGCAGCAGCGCGCTACAACGGGTCAATTAAGAAGCTGAAAAGACGAAAATTTGACAAAACAAACAGAATTTCCACAAATAAAGACATATATATTTTAAATGAGTAATTTTTAACGAATCAAAAGATATCAATATAATTTTTAAGTTCAAGTGGGGGATAAGACGAATATTAGCCATTATTTTTATTAAAACTTCATGCTTGGGCTCCCATGGACAGGTAATATAACCCAAATGAAGCATCTTGCAACACCCTACCCCTGCCATTGTAATATGATGTAGAGACATTATGCTCTCATTTCATAGCTGTTAATTCATTCTGGAGCTGTTTCTATTATAATTATTTAAGCTGCATCCATTTAGGACCAAATACATCCAGTTGGAATTCTTTTACACCTTAATGGACACAACTCACACTTTTATTCATTACTAGAAAACAATGAACCATATAGAAAAATTGCATATAGGGTATTGAAATATATCCCTTATGTTATGTACCTTAGCATAGCTTTGATAGTTTTCAGTTAGCCTATAGTGACACAACAAAAATTACAAAAAAATACAGTAACTGGTGATTATGTGATAAGTGCATCCTGTTGGAGATGAAAAAGTTTTGATACACCTCATATTCCCTAATTAAGTCAACAAAATCATGAAAATTTCCCCTGTAGCTAGTTAAACCGGACATTTAGATTTTTTCTCCAAAGTTCTAAAAACTTGTTTTTCATCATTGGAGATTTTATTAAGAACGATTCTCGAGTAGAAATAAAAACAAGCTAAGTAAAAGGCAACGTTT
>LQNS02278089.1:2242878-2274241 GCA_001587735.2 Parhyale hawaiensis | reverse complement strand
ATGGGGCTTTCTTTCTGTATTTTTGTCATTCCTCTCTGACACTTCGTTTACGGGGGGAGGGGGGTGCGCACGATTTGCCCCGGGTTTCCGACGCGCACGATTTGCCCCAGTCGACCCTACATTCAGAGTTTTGGCCGTAGGTGTGCATTATTGATTTTTTTCTAAAATTTTTTTTTTACCCATAATAAGGACTTTAATAAAAAAAAGTGGTACGCGCGGCGCAAGCACCCCGCTATCGGGGTGTTTTTGCCACCCCCATTTTTAGTTATAAAATGACTTCTGTTTAGAAGATAATGGTTAGGAATAACTCCTACTGCTAAAAAACAAGAACTACTTGCTCAAAAAAATTATTTTTGTGTCTCGTTTTTTGTGAGGTGACTTTGGACATCTGTCTATACCAATCAGTTTACACATAGTCAATAGTCTTTAAACTGCTCGTGTGAGGGCGAAATTTTTATGTAAATAATAGGCTTGGGGGGATTGTTCCTTAATTAACAGAATTTGTAGACAAATGCGGTTGTCTTAGAACTATTTGCAGGGGGGGGGAGTAAATTTTTTATCCAAGCGGTGAGTTTGACCCATCTAGATGATGCAGTCAACTACCTCTAGCTTAACCAAAATACTACTTTAGTTAATAATCTGTGGGAATCGTGAGACATTACCTAAACATGAAAAAGTAGGTAGCTACACCTAAAAAGTTAAAAATTGTCACTCTCATTATTTACTGCCTTTCCCCCTCCCTATAGCATTGAAATGCATCTAAAATAGCCTAATTTGATCCTTAGTAACTCCTCTACCACTGGACACTTCCAGATTTCCTGTATGTCAGTTTCATTTTGAGATATAGGCTCTATAATGAAAAAAAAAACACCCACGGCGAAATCACCCCGTTCTACCCTACCTAAAACATTATTTTAGAATTTCTTCAAAGTCCCACAAACTTTGATGCCACAAATGCGAGACTGGATGAAATTTCATGGGGTTTGTTGCATTCTATTGGAAAAATGTTCTCGTTTTTACTTTTTATCCATTTTGTGATATCTTGGCTGTCATATTTATTTTTCTTAGTGCACAACTCCATGCGCGATTTTTTTATGGCGTGTGGAGTTGCACACTGTTTTCAACATATATATATTCCTTTATAAACCATTTAAAAACCGCAACCTCAGCAACAACTGCAACCACTGTAACCAGAACTGCAACTGTGACCGCTGTAACCACAACTGCAACCACTGCTACTGCACCCGCGACCGCTGCAACCGCGATTGCTACATCCACTGTTACCGCAACTGCAACCACTGTAAGCTGTAAATTTGATTGAATTCTGTTAATTTACAGAATTCTGTAAATTGAACGTAATTCTGTGAATTCCATAATTCTGTAAATTGCGGAATTCTGAAGATTTACTGAATTCTGTACATTTACGATGTTCTGTAAATTTGACCACTGTAACCGCAACTGCAACCACTGTAACCGCAACTGCTCCCACTGTAATCGTAACTGCAACCACTGTAATCGTAACTGCAACCACTGTAATTGCAACTGCAACCACTGTAATTGCAACTGCAACCACTGTAATTGCAACTGCAACCACTGTAATTGCAACTGCAACCACTTTAACTGCAACTGCAACCACTGTAACCATAACTGCAATTGCTGTAACCATGACAGCTGCAACAGCGACCACTGCAGCTGCTGTAACCGCAACTGTAGCTACTGTAACCGCAACAGCTGCAGCCACAACCACTGCTACCACGACAGCTGCAATTGCGACCGCTGTAACCGTGACAGCTCTAACTGGAACCACGACCGTGGTAACCACAACCTCTGCTACTACCTTTGTTTCCTCCCTCCCTCTCTCCACTGTATTTTCCTACAATTTTGTCTATTTGGGTGCGCAACTTCACCTGCCATTTGTTCAAAATCGACCCGATTTACGATGATGATGGTTGCGCGCACTTTTTCTTTAATACCTTTTCTATAAAAGTTACACAGTTGAATCTTACGGTGTGCGCAGTACGCCATCAGGCCTTTATGCATGTAAGAGCAGAGGTTTCTATGTCTATTCGTTTTTGCACTATAGGCGTCAAAGTTCGCTGGAAATGCGCAACTCCACCTCCGCCGACACGATACACATGGCTAATTAACTTTATATACTGTACTAGTATACTGTAGTTGCTATTTGCTTGCTTGGTTGCCCAGACAATTTCAGATGATGCACATGTCAGCAACTTTCAGTGCTTGATTTCATTTGTGCATTTTTTCAAAATTTGCCAAATCTTGCATATTAATTGAGGGTAGAGATAGGTGTGGATTTTTTTTTATTGAGGTACTCTCCAATCAAGATGGCTGATATAAGATGTAAAATTTGCCTCTGATAAATGCTTTATTGACAACTGGCATATTTTGTTTATGAGGTAGGGTAGCTTTGTGATGAACAAAGCATCAACAATTGACCCTCCTCTCCTTACATTGATTAGTACGTAAGGGAAACGGTATCTAAGAGTAAATTAGCTATTTATTTGTTCCTGAAGAAGCCAGCCATAGGATGATCAGCTATGCTGGAGCTAATTTGTTTAATCATGAAGGCATTATCTAGGTAATTCTCTTTAAAGCACTATAGTACCAGTAATGCAGCATTTGACTGCTCGTACAAGTAGAGTGGAATTTTACCCATTCTATTTGATACTGGTGGCCCGTGCCGTCATTATAAATGACGGCAAAGAATTAACACTTCACCAAAACCCCCGCCGTCTCCTTTGCTTGTTACTCTTTAGAAGTCTTCTTAAATGTAAATTCAGCATTCTGTCTAAACAATCTATACTGGAATAAGAGAGCTGTCTGTCCGTCAGTCCGTCGCGTCATTTTTCCTGTATCTAATACCAAAGAAAAAGATTCCAAGGTACTCAACTTTTCTTTTTGCCAAAAAGGGGCAAGTGGCCACAGTTCTATTTTTTCCTATCTAATACTAAAGAAAAAGATTCCAAGGTACCCAACTTTTTTTTTCATCATTTGAAATCTGAATTTTCTCCTATCTTATTCCCATGTATGTAAGATTCCAAGGTACCCAACTTTTTTTTTTGCCAAAGGGGCAAGCAGACAGTTCTTCTTTCCCTATCTAATACTGAAGAAAAAGATTCCAAGGTACCCAACTTTTTTTTGCCCTTTGAAATCTGAATTTTCTCCTATCTTATTCCCATAGAGCGTGACAGGAAAGATATAAATCAGTACTATATAATAATTCACGTCGTGTTTTTATTTATTTATAACTATATTTATATCTTTCCTGTCACGCTCTATGGGAATAAGATAGGAGAAAATTCAGATTTCAAAAAGCAAAAAAAAAAAAGTTGGGTTATCTTGGAATCTTTCTCTTCAGTATAAGATAGGGGAAAAATAGAACTCAGTCTGTTGGCTCTTTTGGGAGAAAGAAAAGTTGGGTAGCTTGGAATTTTTTCTCCAGTATTTGATAGGGGAAAATAGAACTCTGTCCGCTTGGCCTTCTGGCAAAAAGAAAAGTTGGGTACCTTGGAATCTTTTTGTTTGGTATTAGATACAGGAAAAATGAGGCTTCGGACATATGGACGGACGGTCAGATAGACAGACAGGTCTCTTATTACAGTATAGATTGTTTAGACAGAATGCTGAAATTACATTTAAGAAGCATTGTAAAGAGTAACAAGCACAAGAGACACTGGGGGTTTTGGTGAAATGTTAAATTTTTGCCGTCATTTATAATGACAGCACGGGCCACTAGTATAGTTATAAATAAATGAATAAAAACATGACCTGAATTATTATATAGCTAGTACTGATTATAGGAAGTATGGTAGCACTCTCAGATGAACTCATAAGCTACACAAGCAATAACTAGGCCTTCAAAATGCCTGTTTTTATGGCCACATTGCTTGTTTCTGTTTTAGTACTGATGATGCAGTTCTTTCCCAACATGTTGCTCACATGCCTCCCTTTTACTAGTTATGTCTCTTAAACAATGTATTTACTCCCTCAGCAATATTTCCATTCCCTCTTTTTAGTGTAAGCCTTTTTGGTTTTGGTGGGTCATTTAACAAATTTCCATTGCTACTAGCATATTTTTGAGTGCTATGGCTTAGTGGGGCTTACTGCTCTATTAATTAGGGTTCCTAATCTGAGTATTTCTAAACTGAGTACCACCAGCAAGCTTTCATTTCATATGAATGTATATTAACATTTTCATGAATGTTGAAGTCATATGATTTATGTGCCAAAGAACTTGATAAATCGCCAAGTTGGGAGTCATCTGACTACGTGCCAGCTGACTGAAATCCGGCAAAGCATCCTGGCCACCATACGAGAGAAGCACAGCATGGTACAATCATTTGTGCGCAACAAGCTGATAAAGGTTGTTGTGGACATTGCGAGGATACAATGGCCACATGATTATCCTACATTCATGGAGGATATTATGCTGGTGAGTGCTGCTGATTATTCTTGAGTACCCAGGGTTGCATAATTGGATAGACCAGGTAAGACTCCAACTCCTTGGGTATCAAAAACCTCACACTTCTAAAAAAATATGCCCATTTTTATTGGCTCCAAACTCTAGGAATAAGTGAGGGCCCAACTTGCCAAATCCTTCCTCCTCAAATGTCCAATTGCAGATTCCTTGGACTAAAAAAAACTTACCTACCACTCCTTGCACATCAGAAAGCTCCTATTTCTACCAGCTCCAATTGTTAATAAAAAAGGCCCATTTTCACTAGCTCCGGGGAGTGTCAAAGTTTTGACTTCTGAGCCGCCAAAAATGTCCATCACTGTAACCCTGGTTGTTTATACCTACGTACCGTAAGTCCTCGCTATTCGCGGGGGTTAGGTTCCAAGGAAGCGCTGCGAATACAGAATCGGCAAACAGTTAAAACATAGGAAATAAATGGGTTACGTTCCACCAGGTCTGGAAACCGTGAATGGCAAATACTTAAAACATAGGAAATGAATAGGATACATACCACAAACCCATGAATACACTCTACAAAATTACATATGTAGCCCACCTTACCAAAATACCAAACTTACCCGAAAAAACTTACAAACAACATGTAGGCTATCTACATCTACATTGCGAGTCATAACTCACTTCTGTCATTTTGGCGGGGGGACTGGAGTCTTTGCCTTCCATAGTTGCACAAAATTATACCTAGTCACTGCCCTTTTATAGTCAATTATGATAGTTAATATTATTATTCCCTATACGTATGTATTGTAAAATTATATATACTAAGTAATGTATTATCACAAACAATGTTATCTGAAACGAAACAGAAAACCTAGAACAACACAAAACAATAGAAATGTTTAAAAAAATAATTCTGCAGTGAAATACAAACCGCGAGTAATCGAAACCTAACTCGCGAATATAGAGGAATTGCCGCATTTTAGGTGGCCGCGAATAACCAAAACCGCGACTACAAAACCCGCGAATAGGGAAGACTTACTGTACCTTCTTTCTTAGACCTTAGTTTATTTTAGGCTGTTAGCCTTATGAAATCACTGGGCAACAAATTTATAAATCGAGATTTTTGGGCAAGCTTTCAGTGAAAAATGCCTTCCTATGCAAATGTTATGCCTCTGCCTTTCAAGTAACAGTCGTGTGGCTGGATGCCTAGTGCTCTGCTTTAATAGTTTGCTTTGTTTTTTGATTTAAAGAAGAATTCTTTGGGTAGCTACTAGCTAGCTAATGAATCACGCAAATGAAAGCATTACCTACCCCTGTGGTGTCACTTGTTTGCTTATTAAAGCTAGGAGTTACAGCTGCAATAGGGACCGTATGGTATTTCTATTGTATTGTTGCTAACTTGCTAGAATGTCTCAATGTTTTGCTTGCCACGTAGCTACTCGAATTGTCCCTTTATCTGTGTTGACCAATGGGAAAGGAATAGTGGCTTTGTATTTTATGCATTTGATAATTGTACTTTGAGCAGTTGAGGGAAAGCTCAAATTTTAACTTGGCAGGTTCTTCAGTAAAGTTCATAACTTCCTCATCTCTCTTTCATTCCTTTGTTGACAGTCTTTGTTCTGTAGCTATAATGCCATGACTTATCCCCTTCCATAAGTCATTCTTACGGGGATTCCTTAGTTCACTTTGACATTCCACATGCATTTATATTTCCAAGCCTCAAATCCCGAGGGCTAGAGCAAACATTACCTACTTGTTGCTTAATGGTTGCTTTCCTAGAGAATTTGACCTACATTGGTAGCTACCTAACTTGCTGCATTCACCTCTAGCACCGAGGTGCCATTAAAATTCTCTCAAATGCAGTAAGGAGTGGTATGTTGTAACACACTGCATTTCATTCAAACCTGCCCCTATTTGGTCCCATGTGGGACTTATGGTCTGACTGAGGCGCGGCCCCACTTCGGTGGTAACGTGGACCAGGGCCTGCAGCGTTTGACTGCATAATTGATACACCAAGCTATGTCCTCCATGCTATCAAAGAGGGTGGACCGTGCTGCTCAAGCTCCACTCTCTTTGAGGCAACCCAGCAACTGCAACAACAATGATGGCACACACTTCTTCCTATATACCTATCTTTCCTGAACACCCTTTAGGGCCTATAAAGGCTGCAAGTAACATACTGTGTTATTCATTCCTTACTTATTGGTTTGATTGAACTCTTGTTTAGATGGGCGAGTCTCAACAACATGACGGGGGAGAAGTTTTATGCCTGGTGTTCCTGTTGGTCACTACAGAGGAGCTTGCCATCCGGGACCATCAACTCATGCCACACACTAGGAAACTGCAGCTTAAGCAACAGCTGCACGCCCATGCTCCTCACATGCTCAATTATGTCATCAGTGAGTCTTAACTGCCTGCTTTTTTTATGGCTATGTCACATATCCGTGCTCTACATATGCTTAGTTATTTCAGAGTGAGTTTATCTTCTTGTAATAAGTGTGACAATTTCACATCTCTGAACCTACAGAAGTAGCATGCCTTTCTGACTGCTGAATTCACTTTTCTGTGAGGTATTTTATGGTCGATCTAAATGTGTTACAGTGAAACCAAGTTATGCTAACAAAGCAATGTTCAGAGTAAAGTTCGAGAAAAAATGACTGTATGTACATTGGCTCCCTAATTAGGCTATAGCTGTAATATAACACTTTTTAGAGGTAAAATAAAAAAACATAAAAATTACTCTGTAGTCAAACTTGTTGCTTACATACCAAGGGCTAAAATACTCATATATTTAAAAAATTTACTAGCCTATTACTTGAGTTCTTTATTAACTGAGCCATCTGCAATGCCTAATTAGCTATAGATATTCAAAGAATGAGGTACCAGTGTATATCATATTTATTATGCCACCAAGGTATATTGGAGAAGCTGCTGCTGCATCCTTGCGAGCGGCACAGCAATAATGGCGGCACAGCCACACCACCACCATCTCCCTCACATTCTCCTGCCAGTCCTGCCTCCCCGTCTGCTGTTGCCTCACCGGCTGCTCGTAAGTAGCTAGTGATAGCATTCGATTTCCGTGTGCCCATCGTATGTTATGGGAGTAGCGCCCCCAGGGGGGTCTCCATAGTTACTTTTGCTGTAGTCAGGTCTTCGCATCGTCTGTCTTTTCTCTCCTCTGTGCTTCCTTCTATTTCCATAGTCGTGCTGAATAATGCCGATGATGGTTTCTGCCAGTACTCTTCTTTCCAGACTTACTGTTTCTATGCACATTGATCCTTTGTGCATGGGCTCTATACTATGCTCAACATATATTACTACTATATGTCCCTTCCTTCCTCTATTAGGATCAGTGTATAACTACCTACCTGTGGGCTGGGGAGTTTTAGCTAGGACTCTAATAATTATTATATTAGATATGTGGAATAGATTCATTGCGTTTTGTTATTAGTTAGTTAGTTACTTAGTGTTAGCCTAACTGAAGGTAACTAGAATCCATTCAGAAACCCACAGCCTGCAGCAAAGCACAAATTACATGACGACCTTTGACTTGCCTGAATTTCCAGCTGACATTGCCATCGTAGTGGGACACTCACCATACCTACTGTAACATATACTTACATATCTTGAAAGAGCACATGGATTAGTTTCTTTTCTATGACGTCCCTGTTTTGCAACAATCTTCTACTCTTCCTCTTCATTAGCTACTCTTCTAATATAGCAATTCAGTACCTATAGAAGCCGTTCAAGCTGTCTAATTTATCTGATGGTCATAATAAATAGACTTGTATAAGCTATTCTGTTTCAAGACTAGCAAGGTTTTAAGATATTTTTGTGCCCAGGTCACCTGGACAGTGTGCTGAGGATGCTGGAGCAGAGGTCTGCTGGTCATTACCAGCCATGGCCTGGATGGCTTCAGGTATGCTGGACGTTGGTGTTTGGCGACAAGTTTTAATTTTTTCTCTGTACCCCTATTTCCAATCAATGTTACAGAGCTAAAGTTAGTAGGAGTAGGACATGAGTTTCAGTCTGGGTCTGTGAAAATTGACGTAGTATGTTGAGAAGAGAGCTGGAGTCAGCAGGAGTTAGAGATGTTTTGGGTTAAAAGAGTCGGAGTTGTGCGCTGGCAGGACCGAGGCGTCGGAGGTGGACACCATCCAACTCTGGTGCCCTGTTTCCAATGAAAACGTGTTACCCTAAGCGTGTTAATTTTGAGGCGGCATTTCCTAGAGTTTGCAGTTGACGTCTGTCAACCTTCGAGGAGTTGTAGAGGACAAACTGGGCATTAATCACAACCTATGGAGGCCCTATGGAAGCCAGATTTCAGTTTGGTTTCTAGACTCCCCGAATTTAGTGGATATTTGGTGCAATGAAAATTTATAGCTAAATACAGTATAGCTTAGCTAGCAAACGAAAGCGTCGCTAGTTATTTTGTATAGAATGATAATCCTGAATATCCACTTGTGTTCTAATAATATTAAAATGCTGTGATCTCACCCACCATTACAGCAAGAGACTACCTATCATATCTCAATCCTTTATCAGATACATGACCATAAATTTATTTGGTTACTCGTATAATATCGTTGCTATGAGAGCATTTTTCACTCCCAGGTTGTTGTAGGTATCGCATCGCAATGTGCTCGCTGCTGTCATGTCTCATACTGCGCTCTGATTCGACTGTTCAGGTTGCTGCCACGTCTCCCCCAAGCTTTGATGCAGCCGCAGACAACAAGGCGTACGCCGCCCTCAACTGCCTGTCGCAGTTGCTGGTGTGGGTGCCGCTGGAGCTGCTGGCACAGCAGCACTTCAAGATTATAGATATCATCTTCACCTTTGCGGCACTAGGTGGTTTGCAGTCGGTGAGTCGGTCGTCGATTAGGTCAATTTCATAATTGTGCAATAGGAGTTCTGCCTCTTATGAGTACATCGATATGCTCATGTTCACGAAGCCCAACACGAGCATGTTGAAGCAATTATAAATAGGGTGATCTAAGATGAAGGTAAAACAAAGTGTTTGTGTTGCTGGATTTTCCATTTTAAGTGTTTCGTGGTCACTAGTGCATGTAAAATTTGGGTTTATCGTTACTTGGCTATGGTATCGACGGTCATTAACCTGTTAGCGGGCAGTTACGAGTAAGACTGACTTTGCCTGGCAGACGGGTTTATTGCTAAAAATCTCTAAAATTAATTTTTTAACTGGTTTAGGTCTTTTCATTTTATAATTTGAATACCTATATACTAGTTAGTTATTTGGGGTTTTATAGATGTCCCTACATACAACTAGTGTCAACCAATGGCATTAAAGAAAAAACAGGGAGATCGACATACGGCGACACTAGCCAATAACAGATTAAATATCGGCAGGGAAGATGGGATAAGATTATCATTGAGCCAATTTAGGAAAATAATGAAAATAATCCTACCAATGTTGTATCGTATGAACGAGAGTTGTAATGACCTTCAGCCGCTGTTATTCACAGTTCTCATTCATTCTTCTTTCTACTGCAGTTTTAGTCGGGAGATGAAAGGACTTGGGTGATTGTTTATCCTATGGATACGAACCCTTCACTGTCTTCAATTACACGGCTCTCTGCTGCAGATGAACCAAAACAGCAGCAACACGGTCAGCATCAGTGCGCTGTCGTGTATCCAGGAGTTCTTATCCCGGCCATGCATACCGCCTCCTCTGAACGAGCTCCTGTTGCATGTGCTGCACTCTTGCTGTGTTCTTGTGCACCACCTCCTCGGCACCTCCTGCTCTGCCCCCTGTGAGTGCCGTACTCGCTTATGTTCCCGTTTTTATTCTTTCGGCCCACTTAGCTGTCCTAGTTCTTGCTAGTTGCTACTATTAATATTGGACTTTCTGCTGCTCTTCCTCTTCTGTCTTGGTTTCTTGTAGCAGCTATTTTTGAGTTATTCTTAATATGTATATATATATATAGGTATGAAATTAATGTATATACTTGAGATTCTCATGGTATCCATTTTGTTTCCTCTCTTTGGCTTGCAGTGCTTAGATTAATAGGATATTGACCAGGGTTGCAGAGTCGGATCTTTTGGGTTTTAGAGTCAAGAAACTGGCTGGACTCAAGAATTTAGAGTCGGGCTTAGTCCATCTGGCTCCGTAACCCTGGGTTGAACAAGATCAGCCGCCAGCGCATTGGGCACACGAGACTTAAGGTTATCTGCGGACGAGGCACCCGCGTCCCTACTGCGATGACTGCCTCGCACCCCTCACCGTCTTGCATTTAGATTAGAGTAGATAGGCGGCAGTAGACGAACCAAAAGGCCCATTCCCAAAAAGACACCGGGACTTACACCCCGGCCCTCTATGAGCTATTGCCATTATGTTAGTAGGATATAGAGGAATGGAGAAACGAGAGGAGAAAAAATGGAAGACGAAGGATGGCCGAGTGCCCTACCTTCTCAAACGAGCGAAGGAACTGTTATCTAAACTATATGGACTGGATGCTGACTCCATACTCCGAGGAATTCTGGCTGAGGGACCTCGCGGCCAATTTAACAGAGCTGCCCTTAAGACTTTCCTCGTCAGATGTGATCCTTATAACAAACTGTGATGAACTCATCACGATAGTTACCATTATCAACTATTACTCTATCCTCTCTTTTGCAAAGTACATATGCTATATGTAAAGTTAATGGTAATCCCCTTCTTACAATAACTTTGTAATGTATCAGCGCACGAGCCTATACTAAATCGCAGGAATAGTTCGGCGCGATATAGGCAAATTGCCCCTGAAGCGCTAGTAAAACTTCTTATGCCTACTACTACTGTGTTGAACAAGATCTGACTTTGACTCTTGGGACCATCCAGTGTCAGACCCTAACACTACTCGCAAAAGTCGACTCTTGAGCATAATAGACTTTACTATAAATTATTGTACACTGGCTTCTTCCAATAGGCGAGTGTCTGACTTTAACGCTTCGCTTCGAAAAAAATGTCTGACTCCTTACGACTCTTAACTCCGGCTGTGAAGCTTTGCTAACGACTTACGTTGCTTCGACCTAGACTTGCTTAAAAAGTAAGTGAACATATCTTGGGATGCGAGTGTATGCAGTGACTGGTACTGCATCTAATTGTCAAAAGTGACGGCAAATATTCGTATCTAGTCTCCATTATTGGCACTTTGGCCATCATTAGCCTATGCTGTAAAAGCTTCTTTACCAATTCCTGGTTCATTTCCGGTTCAAACATCGGAAGAGAGATCCAAGTGTGGCCCATTCCATTTCTTTCTGTGCTCTTCCCTGAGCTTCCAGAATTTTTTCTGAACATTTACTGAATCTTTTATCATAATTTCATGTTCCATTAGCGTAACCACTGCCTACGTTAATCAGAAATTTCTATTTTATTTCTAACGCTGAGTAATCATTGATTGAACGGAGAAATGCTGAGCTATAGCCCGGGGTTACTTACGTTGATGTTCATTGCGCGAGGTCCAGGTGGTGGTTTTCACACCTCGCGATTGGTGCGGAGGCCAATGCTGAGCTGTGGCTTTAAGGAAGGTTCACACGTTAGTCTTGTGCCCTGCGTTTATGTTTCTCAGCGTCCGGATGCGTTGCTACGTCCGTTTAAACAACCCAAACGTGCTCAGCTTTGTGAGTCGTGATTCGCTCTCAATTTGAACAGAATCTGAAACGTATTGATGACGTTAGCGCTCTAAACCTGACTTAACTGCTAGCGTTTTAGCAAGACTTTTAGTGTATTTCCCAGTATACAATGGAGTATTTGAATGTTTGAGGTATACACGTAGGGCCTTTAACAGTGTAAACATCAGGCAATCAAATGTAAAAGAAAAGCATGATGCTGAAGCAATACATATTGATGATGGGTGTCGTCAGCTCCAGATCAATTACCACTGCCAGCGAAGGGTCTCCCCGGCACCACGGCGAAGCAGCGCCTCTCAACGCTGCACCCAACGTACCTGGACAAGGTGACGGAGCTCGTGCGAATATATGTCTCTGTTTACTTCAGGAGATTTGAGCACCATCAGCAGTTCAATATTGAGGAGTTCCTTTCCTTATTGTTCAGGTAAGTCTATCTTTAGAGCTTCGGAATATATGAACGAGGTCAGTCTTTGAATACCGTATTGATGAAGTTCTGTTATTGTTCATGCAAGTGAAAGCTCTAGAGGCTTGGGACGTTATCAGCAGTTTTGTAGTGAAGAATTTATCTCACTTTTCGTGTGCGTTTATCTTTATACCTACAAATAATTTAACATCAGCAAATCAATATTGAAGAGATAGTTTATCATCTTATTGTTTAGGAAAGTGTATGCTTAGACCTTTCACTCTTCACCTTTTTACCGAAATAGACTGCATTCATAGAATACGAGAAACTTTTGATTTTCAAATAGATCATTCCTGGACCTCAAATGTACATAATTATTAAACATTAAAGTGTGAAAATGAAGTTAAATCGTCTAAGTTGCAACTACGATTATTAAACTGTAAACATAATAAAAATAATGTTTAAAAACCTTTTGAAGGTGCGAAAATCATATGAGTAATCACTTTTATACTGATGAATTTTCTTATTCTTCAGATAAGTATATATATTACCACCTTCTTCAATAGGCGCGAGTGGTACTCTAAATTTTATATATAGAGGTAGCTATGTTGTTGCGTTGGCAAGCATGTTCTTAACTGCGAAAGACTGGAGGATTATCGTCAATTCAAAATTGATACCTACATTTTTTTTTTCTTTATTCAGGTTTTAGAAATAGTGTCACTATCAATATTCTCTTCACTTTCTTCATAAGTTTTCGTCTTTAGTGCTAAGTGTATTTTTGAGTCGCAAGAGATATTCAGGTGTCGTTTTCATCAATTGTATTTGAATTATCAATTGAAGTAGTGTGGAGAAAATTGATTTGCTTTCTGCGACATTCTCATGATATTATTATCTTCAGGGTTCTCATGATGTAGAAATTCTGCCACTTGATGTTGCTTCAAGATGCTATCTGTTCCTGAACACTTATTATCACTCGCGAAAGAAGTAGAGAGAGGTACTGATGTTTTTGTCCTGCATGTGACTCTACAGTATATATATTTATTTGTTTGTATATATTTATATACTTGTTTTTTCCACTCAGTAACTGCTAGTACGACTTACGCTACCATCACAATCTCTTGCTCTTAATCTGGTGGGTTGACCTAGGTGTGAAAAATGCCAAAATTGCTTAATCAGCACTTTCGAAATCTTCCATAGTGGGTGGTGTGGTCTTGCGCCACTCGGCGTTCTCCTTCAAGATTTTTATGAAGAAAAATTTGCAAAGTAGCCCTACTTTCTTTGCTGTTTTACCATATCTACAAGTGGTTCCAATTTCCATGCTATTAACTGCATTTTTAGTTGATACGATATGTAGCTAAAATAAATTCACATGCCGTTTAGCCTAGGTACTTCCATTCATGTAAAAATTTGCAGCAATTTTTAAATTTAAAATGTTACATCGCAAGTGGACAAAATACATTACCGTGACTTACACGTATAACATTGCAATTATGAACCCTAATTTACCCTCATATTAACCCCACTTTTAAATTTTTCTGCTGTGTAAATATGGGTTGCACCTGCAAGTTTTCATTTTTATCACCTGCGAACGAAGTGAAAGAGGGGTGCTATTTTTGTCCTGTAAATGTTTATACATATATTTGTTTGTCTTTCCACCCTAGAACTGCCAGGAGGAACTGAACTATCCTCAACAATTTCTTGCAGGCAGTTAGGTAGGTTGACTTACGTGTGAATACAACCAAAACTGGTGACCCGGACTATCAGCTCCCCCAACACAAGGTGATATATTTGCGCCACAAGGCGTTTTAGTTGCCTCTTTGTACACAATTGCTTGGACGCTATTAGCGATATTAATATCACCCTGGTATCCTCCGATCTGAATGCTCTCCTGAGAATTCTGACCTGCAGTTATGATATTATTTCCTCCTAGTAGCTTGAAAGTTTCCAAACACGAAAATCTCACCTGATTTTCATATCCACTCTTGCATTTCAGGTATAGCTTCAGCCAGCCTTCTTTAGACGGATACTTAGATTGTCTGGAAATTTGGTCGACGCTGTTGGAGCATCTCTGGTCCAAAAGTAAGCATCCATCCTTTCAGAGGTTGTTGTTGATTGCCCTCGTGTGTAGGGCTGAGCCGGACCCCTTTCCCTATTGTATTCCACGTCAGACAGGGGGCAGCTCCACAGATCGAAATCTCCTGCAGTGTTTTGTTCGTAGGCCATGTAGTGTTTGCAATCAGTTGTTAGATGTCATATGGTGTGTTGTGTGTTCAAAAGTGTGAGATGCTTATGATAGCGAGATTCTCTCATCTTATATTCTACAGAAGTCACGAAGAGGGACTCCATAGATTGCCGGAGCATTTGGGCTTCAAGGTATCATCCTTGCTGCACTCATTTCAATCCGTCTCCGAATTGCAAGCTTTGTTCCATTTTCCCCCTTTTATCCCTGATTGTTGTTGCATTTTACATGCCCCTTCTCTTTTCAAATCAAGTATCGTGTGTTGTTCAAGGAGGCCTAAGCTGATGTGAAATTTAATTTAGAGAGTGAGCAAGTGCGGATACTGCCAGAATGAATTCGTTAATGAAAATGAGTTTTTTTTTATTTGCTCCTTTATGTTAGGATTGGTAGCAGCGCCTCCGGGAGGACCCACATAGGTTAGCTTGCCTTTAGCTAGGCCTTTAGACGTCTTTCCTTGTGTCCACTTTGCGTCCTTCCGATTTCATACTCCTGCTGATCTTACTCTCGTCTGTTCCTCCTCTTTTTCTTTCCCGACTTGCTGTTACCCTGCGCGCTGATCCTGTTTGGGAACACTCTCGTGTATGGGTTCTCCGCGTCTGTCGACGTACTATGTGTCCTTTCCTGTTGTTGTAGTTAAGCAGGGAGAGACTTCGGAAGGAGTCGAACATGTGGCGGAAGGTATGAAAAGAAAAGTACTGTATAGAGCACAGGAAGTGGAATACAGGTAAAGGACTGTCCCATAGAAAGGTGGGATGGGCGGGACACTCGAACAAGTGGTTAACAGCAAGGTGTCTCCGAGGTAGTAAAGTAGTAAAATTTGAAAGATAGTAAAAGGTAGTAAAATTTGATGCACGGTAGTAAAAAATTGTCAAATTCACATTGGTTACGGGAATTTTTTTTTAGATAAGTCAGGGAATCTGGGTGAAATTATGGGTGGTATGAAATATGTTCTATTTAAAATGACTTCTGGTGTAATTGAAAAGCTTTCATTGTCTCAGTCGTAACGATTATAGCAAATAGCCGTCATCTCCCCCAGGGACGCTTTTATTAGTGTTCAAGAGAAATGGTCATTTCTGGGTACCCCAGCCACCATATTTAGAACACTGTTTTAATGCTGTATAGCATTTAATGTTTGATTTATCTTTGTATTATATATTATTCCGGAATCCCTTATGCTTGGGAAAACTCATTTCCCGATAAAATGGCGTGCCATGCCAGAGTTCAAAGATTGGCAGTCTGCCAGTAACGGTCAATTCCGTGCAAATTGTAAAGTGTGCCAGAAGGCGTTCATTGTTCAGGGATATGGTAAAGTGCGAGTGCGATCTCGTGCTTTCAAGAAGTGCTTTTGGGATGTCCAAAGAGTTTTACGGGCAGCTTACCACCTGTTCAAGGATTCACCAGCAAGACGCTCTGATTTCATCCAGGTAATGAAAACCAATGATTTTCCTCTCAGGTTTGTAGGTAGCTATCAGGTGAATAGAAACTCTTGCTGAGCTACCAAGATGATTTCTGTGCTTCCCAACATAAGGTGCAGTACATCGATGCATGAAATGCAAAGAAAGTCACCACAGCATCAAGTAGTTTGAAAACTGTAAAACAAGCTCTGGATAATATGGCCGTACTTGAAGCCAGACTTCAGTTCTTCGCCTTGGTTGCCAAAGAGCTTGAGTCTTTCTTAAAAGAGTTTCAAACTTATAACCCACTCGCTCCTTTCTTGTACGAGAAGTTACAAGTCATCATGAGGCCTGTGGTAAAGGTGATAAAGTCTGGGAAAGATCTTTTGAATGTAGACCTTCACAAGAAGAGCAACCTAAAGTCACTGCATGAAATGGATGTTGGTATTGGAGCTAAGAGGGCACTACACACGACCTCTCTACCAAAGCAGCCCGAGAAAGTTCTTATGGAATTCAGAGCATCCGAGTGTTATTCTGCCCAGCTCTTGTGGTTTCCTTACTGTCAGAAGCCACAAACATTGCCATGGAACTTTCACCTCAGCTCAGCTGCAAAGCAAGCCGTATGAATGTTGCCTAAAAGAACTGGGTTTGATATCTCTCGTGCAAAGACGACTCTGGGAGCAGCTAATAGAAACATTCAAGTATTTGAAAGGTTTCAACGACGTAGGAACCTACAATGGGACTCTTAAAAAGAGACGTTAATGATCGCCCACGACACAACTGTCTAAAACTCAAGCATAAAGCTCCAAGAACAACCTTAAGTCAGTTTTTCTTTCCTTATTTCATAGTCAGCATTTGGACTAGACTCCCTTCCGACGTTGTTGGTGCGGAGTCAGACAGTACCGTTAAAGATCGTCTAGACATACATTGGGAGAGACCTCCTCCACAGCTAAGAACTCCTTCAGGAGTCACAAACTCTCAACGGCCAAAGCTTCCGAGGCCACCTTAATCCGTCTTTTTCTCTCTTCCGCTCCAACTACACAGTTTCACATGTCTAAGCTCCGCATATCAGCGGCTATTGATCGTGCTTGCGTGCATTCATGATCGTCTCTTTGGCTGACATTCTTCCCCCTTTTCATTCTTATTTTTTTCCTCAAACTTCTATATCCTATCAACATAATGGCAATAGTTCATCGAGAGCCAGGGCACAAGTACAGGTGTCTATTTGGGAATGGGCCTATTGGTTTGTTTACTGACGCCAATCTAATCTGCTGTAGCTGTTAGCCTTTTCAAATTGGTTTATGTAGGACATATGAGGTTATTTGAGAAAGTACCTTAGCAATGTTCATGGCTTTTGAAAGTATTGAAACCCCAAGAACAATATTCTTTTGCTGATCCATTTAAACATCACGTGTTAATGAAAGAAAATGAAAATTGAGTGTTTAAAAAAGGTAGTAAAATTTCATTGTGGCACGTAGTAAAAAGGTAGGTAGTAAAATTTGAAAATCCAATATTTGTAGACACCATGTAACAGTGTGAGGACCACTGTATATGTCCTTTCTTCCTCCTTTACATGAGGCATAAACCACTGACTGTAACTAACTAGCTTGGTCACAACTCATGTACGACTCGTCGCTTTCACTTCTCAACAGGTGGGCACGAAGGTACCGGCGTGCCTCCCCAGCTGCTGGAGCGTTACACAAGCGTGCTGGAGCTGCTGGCGCAGGGCGTCCTGCACAAAATACAGCTTCGGCACAACCAGGCATGTCCATCGCTCTTTTCCTGCGGCTTCATTGACGTTTACTGTACAGCTAGTTCCTTTAGGTCAAGACCACTGATCGTGCCTACGCTTCTCCTACCTATAGAGATATTTGTCAAGTGTTTTTGGGTTAAGGACTGCGATTTCATCAACATTAGATAAGTCGGACAGGAGATTACATTATTCTTAGCTGCTCACCCACCCTTGTGCGTTTTAATACTATTGTAGCCAGGCTGTAGGCTATGCCTCTAGAGTTCTTTTTAATTCAGGCACTTTAGAGTTGAACACTGACTTTAACGACGAGCTGGTTTATAATCTGCAAAATGAGGCCTGTTGTATGACCTTTTATGGACTAGTGGGCGAGCCAATGCTGGCTCTGCATTTAACCCGCTGAAATGATCGTCCAGTGCGAACTGGATGAGCTGGACTACGATCTGCTGGAGGAGGCCGGCCAGAGTGACCCCGACAACGGGCGCAGTGGGAGCAGCTCCGGTGGCTACTCTGACGCATGGGAGGACCAGCAGCAGACATGGAACTCTGGCAGCGGTGGTGGCGGTGTGGAGCATCTCACGGAGCAGTCCGAGTGCCAGAGTTTCTTCAGTCACAATCTAGACCTGCTGGCCAGATTGGCAGACATTATGCCTGATAAAATTATGGCTATGCTGGTGAGTCCTTCTTGCTTTTTATAAAAAATTATGAGATTTAACTCGCAGTGACCTTTTATTTGTGTGCAGTATTTATTATGTATTGCATCATTATGCTTCTTGAGCAGGCATCACGTCTGCTCAACTTTTGGCAGTGTTGCTGAGCTATGCCAGCTTTTATATTTATGTGATGTAGTTACCTTTTCTACTCTCTTTTCATTTTTCATAGTTCTCCTGATTTTCGCTACTAGCTATTCCTCTTTTTTCCTCGTTTTCTATTTCCATGCATTCATTGCTTCCTCCTTCTGTTTAGTACTTGGATCCCAGCGTATAGCCGACTCTAGGTCGTGACTCTCAAATAATGTACCGTACTGGGGCTGTAATAGTACGGTAATTAATTGAACTCGTTCCTATGTTAGTTGTGGGAAAGTTAAAAATTTATTAAAATATAATTGGAATCCAAATAGTTTGTCCGCCATCCCATGCTGCGCAGTTAGATCTGTCTTAATGCTTGCCGAAGGCTCAGTGCCATTAGTTATTCACGTAACCATGACAATTATGTACCTATCAAGCTAATGAATTAGTTGCATCTTTAACTCTTTCTTGTAATGCCCACTCTATGCAATGTCTTCTTCGTGCTGATGCTTGTCAGTTTTATCTGTTATTTTTCTCCAACAACCTGATTTGATTCTGTTTTTTTTCTTCTTCTTCCTTCTTTTGTTTGAATTATAGCGAACTCTGTAGATACGGAGGCGTAAATTAGGGCGTTGATTACAATATCGAAGTTATCAACCATCGTAAGTGCTGGGAGGTAAAATATATGCAGTGCGCATCAGCCTATTTTCAATAGAGCTAGCACTGTCAATCCTGGCTATTCTGAGGAACATTTTACATGCTCTGTAGCGGGTACACTCTTGTGCCTCTTGCCCTAAAGACGTGTAATGGGTAACGGCCGGTTAGACGAAAATTTAGTTTGAATATAGTGAAATGCTGAACTGCACTCTCTATCTATATTTACTCTGAAGACAGGGATTGCCGGTACAGTATTTATTGTATGCTGCTTAACTGTCTTCCAGGCGCCCACTTGGCAAGAGAACTGCTCTGTTTATCTCAGCCTGGAGAGCAGTCTTCACTTGGAGCGAGTTACTGAAGCTGGAGGCAGCTCTTCTTTAAGAATAAGGTGAGATTTTTGCCGTAAATGGCTCGTACTCTTTTTATAGGTTTTTATCCACTACTGAAGATCTCTAAGATTGTTTGATAATAGTCAATGTGAGGTTTTTTCTTTTCCGGGCATAAGATGGGCCATAGGGTTAGGTAAGTTTAGGTTCGCCCACCCTATATTATGGAGAGCAGCGCGGACACTGTAGGTTACATTAGCAACTAGAGCACTCTGAGAGCGCATACCTCCGCCAAGCGAGGCAACGGTAACGAAAAATTTAAATTGGCTCTGAAACCATAATTTTCTTTGTATCAACTCTAAATTCTAATCGTTTGTGCCTTTTGATAGTAATAACAGTTTACGCAATTTTCTTGAAGATACGTTCATAAATTTTTGAGTTATGCTGCTTACAAACATTATGACAAACATGCTAACGAACCAACCGATCTGCACCAAAATTTCATAATTATGGTTTTTAACATTACCTACTAAAAACTCGTATAAATTTCATAAAGATCTTGTAATAATTATTGGAATTATTGTGCTAACAAGCCTAAAATTAAAAATGGGGAGAAACGAATGAACGAACGAACTAACAGATCATTACAAAAATTTGCTCATTTACTCTTCCTAATATACCTAACAACTCGTGTAAATTTCATAGAAATCCATCCTTAACATTCTGAGTTATGGCATTGAGAAAAAAGAGGCAGACAAACAAACGAATGGAGGATTTTCACCAAAAGTTAATCATCTGCTCCTCCTAACATACTTAACAACCCCTGCAAATTTCGTCAAAAATCCATCCATAACTTTTTCAGTTAACTTGGTAACAGACCGAATAACAGACAGAAAGAAAGACAGACAAACCCGACGATAACATAACCTCCTTCGCGGAGGTAATTAGCTAGGCCTTCGGGACACCTGTCTTTCGTGCCCGCTTTGCTTCCTTCCCATCTCATACTTCTACAGATCGTTCTTCCATCTGTTCTTCCTCATCTTTCCCGATTATCTCTTCCCATGCGCGTTGATCCTGTGTGGGAACACTCTCGCGCATGGGTTCCACGTGTATATCGTCCTACTATATGTAGTGTATGTTCATAGACCACATCTTACTGTATGGTGTGGTCTATGGTATGTTCTTTCTTCATCTGTGATATCGCCTTTGTTGTGGAAACAAGACTTATACTTCTGCATATAATAATAATTTAAAGTTTTTTCATGGGAAAAGTAAAAACGTTACCAACTTTTTGACAAGGCGCCATCAGAAACCAGTTCTTGTGAAACCATGAGTCGTGTGTTTGTATGTGTACCGGTATGCCAATTTCTCCAATTAGTTCTTTCTCCAGATAACAATGGACGAACTATTGGATAAACTTTTACACTGATGAGTTGTTACCTCAACGTAAAGCCTTAATGCCCCGAGTGCATGTGTCGCGTCAGTGTTACTTTCTCTTGTAGGGAGCCGCCATGACTAATAACCTAAAACTGTCGTAACTTGCAGCCCTCAGTGGCCAGTGTCCGATGAGGTGCTGTTCAGTATCCACTGCGCCCTGCGGGACCTGTGCACGCTGCTGCAGCTGCTGGGGCGCCTTGCCACCACATTCCTGGGCTGCCAGCTGGTGCCCAGGGCGCCCGCTGCTATGGCAACCATACAAAGGTATTCATTTTTTGATATTGTGGTGACAAATTGCTTCTAATTCTCCGTTTGATGTCCGCATAACGCAAATTACAGCTGAAAGTCTTCATTTCCTTGAAACGATATCCGCATAACGCAAATTACAGCTGAAAGTTTTCATTTCCCTGTTTCCCTCTGCGCGATGGTTCTTCATGCAGTGGGTGTATATGCATTTTCTCCACGTACGCCATGTCCCTTCCATTTCCTCTCTTCAAAGAAAATATCTTTGCTGTGACTAGGGAGGCACGAGCTAAGCCTAATAAGGTATTAGATGTATTCTGGTCGCTGTTTGTTGTGCAGGCTGGTGGAGCTGGGCGACTATGGCATGAAGCTGCAGTTGTACAGCTTGGACACCTCCATAGAATTGCTCAAGGCTGATCTCATTCAGATGTAAGTACTTAGCTATTTTTTGTATCTATAGTAAAAATTTCAGCTCTATATGCCTAACTCTATTTCTAAAGGTTTGGTTATAGATATAGTATAGCCTCCATTCCGGGTCTCCTATTTTTCAGTTTTGTTGCAGGTATCGTTGAATCACTATTTTTTTTTCAACTCTATTTGTAAGATTTTGTAGTACTTTTGGTGAATCCAACTCACGAACTGAATCCGTTCCAACGCTCGTTGTGTGCGCTAATTTATTTATGACGCATATCCATTCCGTTTTTCCAAAGCATATTTCAGGTGTTATGTTCTTTTTCGCTTTTCTTCTTCGTTGTAAGGTTTGAATCTTGAGTTTTGTTTCGGACTCGATGCTAGAATTGTAAAAAATTTTAATTTTTACGGTTATTGGTTTGTGAATTTAGATGGTCGTGAGTCCATCACGAAGCACGGCAGTATAGGCTATTGTACATCTAATGCAGGGCCACACTAGGCGTTCGTACGAGCAACGCGCAACTCACTCAGAAATCTTCGTTGTGTATCGGAACGACTGTAGGTGACACACTAGCGACGGGAAGCTGCTCTTCCGCCATACAAAGTCCCATCCAGACTACCACGCACATGTTCCGCAGACCTTCGTTGCTCACGCTCCTTGATCCAAAGAAGCTGCAGTTTTTGTCACTAGTAATAACTTATTTTACTTCTAGTATCGATACAACTAGGAATAAACAATCACTGTAAATGCATATGTTAGGCGCGAGCGATGGATTTGGACAATCGATCGATCGCGCTGCGCAAACGGTGGATGTTGTAGGTATTAATCGAATGCGCACCCATCGATCGATTGTTTTGCGCGGACGATCAATGTTTTTCTTCAACTTTCCCCCTATTATTGAGTATGTTGCATCATATTTGATTAGTTTTAACTATATATAATTAACATGTTTATTTATTAATTAGGTTAGGCGTTTGAACGATCGATCGATCGTTTGCGCAACGCGATCGATCGATCGCGCCCAACATATACCTATATTACTTATAGCGTGCTACAGCAATGCACGTACTGCCAAGTGTGCTTAAGTTAACATTTTCATACTTTTCTTGACCACGCGGTCGTGCTTTCGAGGGCGCGGGAATAGGTACATTCAATGAAATTAGCTTGGAGAATTGAATTGGCTTGGAACTCCAAAAATGATTTACAAGTAAAGGTATCTCGATGATTTTCTGTTCCCTAAAGGTAGTGCCAAGGGTTCGAATAATTTATTTTATCTACGAACATAAACACAACTGTGTCCACAAGACAGAACGGCGATAAAATGTTTACCGTCAACTGTGACAACTCAGTATTCTCCACAAGTGTCACTACTGTAGTGAAGTTTATGTTTCTCGTTAAATTTGCAGTGAAATAGAAATCAGAGAGGCTAAAAAGCTTTTAAAATGTCTATAAAGAAACGAGAAAATCTCATGGAACGCCTAATTTATTCGTTTTGCGGATGAACCAGCTTTGTTTTGCAGCCTAAATTGCGCGGAAATATCCAACAAAATGGACGCCCACGAAAACGCACAGAGCTGCGATTTGACGGCAGAAATTCGCAGCGATGAGCGAAAACGCCACAATGTGAACAGATTTTTTATTTCATCTCAGTTCGTATGATAAGTAACTAAAACACTTAACAAATAACAGAAAAGGTGGTTTTAAAAAGCACTGAGAATCACTCTGTAAATACAAATTCGATTAACGCGGCCGTACGACCAACTGGTAGCCCGTAGAAAACCTCAAGTGACCTTTCGCTACCTAGGCGCAACTTGTCTTTTCCTAGCAGCAATTTTGCTGCTCGAAGACGTACGAGCTGCGCTTCCTGACAGCAAGTTGCGAGGATGAATGCCTAGTGTGGCCCCTGCATAACGTTGCCTTGTTGTCCCTCCGGACTAAAAGTTTTGCTGCTTACGCGCCTGCCTGAAACAATTTTCAGTCTTTACCTTAATTCTAATGTGTAGTATATACATTAATCACGTTCGCTTGTCTTGGTGTTTCTCATTGGCGGTATAAGTGCTCTCTTCACCCTAGTTACACAGTCGTATGGTATACACTGCCCTATTGCTACTGAGAAGAATATATAACTAGTGTTGTATGGTTGTGAGCAGTTAGAATTTTGGGAAGAGTGCATAACACCAGTTCGCGAATTTCGAACATGATGTGGAAGATTCAGAACGAGAACTGTTTGAGTCAACTCATAACGTCTTTATGATGGCATACCTGCTCTGAAGTTTCATTAACATTTTGAAATGCTTATCGCTCGAAATTTTCTCGCATTATTTAAACAAAATTATGAACATCAGCTTTTCTCCTCGCCAGCGGTCAAGTCCTAAATTGTGATGGCCGGTGATTCCTTTACGTGTTAACCTAGTGTAGGATTAAATTATTTAAAGAAATCCATGTTGTGCTTACTCTTTTGCAATAGGAGCAATAGAAGCATTATATTGCTGAGCTTTATTTGTCATCTTAAAGTCTTTCCCTTTGTATTTTACTGTAAAATATAGTAACAACTGCAACATTATTCTTCCATTCTGCTGTATGTGCGTGATAAAGTTACTTCAACATGCTGCCTCGCATGTATGAGATTCTGGTTTCAACTTGTGCTTGAATAAAATTGTAGATTCATTATTCTCTGCATGTATGAGATTTATTCGAGATGCGGTGCATTTAGAAGCCTGTCCTGTTACTATACCTTGCATTCGCCTGACTGTCGTTTTACTAGAATGTGCATGTATCTAAGCATCCTTGCATTCCTCCGCACAGCCACTGTGAGGTGCTGTGCAGTCTCCGGGCCTGGTCCCACTGGCTGTCCCAGCTCTACGGTCATCAGTTCGTGGAGACCAAGTGCGCCTCCGAGGCCTCCAGCCCCACCCCGCCTGCCTCGGCTCCTACTCCGCCAACTGAGGGGGGTGAGTCGCCACTACCATCGCACCAACCTGAGAAACTGCTGTCCCAAAACCTGCCCACTTCCCCTTGCACTGACGAGATAAACCGTTTTTGTGATGCACAAAGTGGATATTTCCCGTTGGTGCATGTGGGCTGGTTTGGTCCAATGGGGTTCTCAGTGCGTTTAAGATTTATTGAACTGCTGCTCTATGGCGCGCTTGAACCACTTTATTGTGACCGAGCGATTCCCATAAACTTTGATCCTGTGTGGGATATTCTCGCACATGGGTTCCGCGTGTCTGTCATCATACTGGGTCCCTTCTGTCTTCCTCTCTTTCAACGCCAATTTGGTGAACAGGAGGCATAGGTGCTACAGAATAATATAAATGGTATTGGTACCTGGATTTAAACTTGAGCCTGGCCAAGTATCTAGAAAGGTATCCATAGTTCATGATCTGTATGATTCATTTGGCCAATGATGTTAGCCGGTCAGGCAGGAGTCTTAATGCTTAAATCGGATCCAACAGCCAGAACTAATTGCTAGGTCGTGAAACCTACTTCCAGTTGTTGTTCATCTTCCGCCGTGAAGAAGTTGTCACTTTTGTTGGTAGGTACTTGCATATCGGGAGCAAAGCGTTGGATAGTTCAAATTTTGGACTCGTGACGGCTAAAAAAGCTTTCTACTGTGCATGTGGCTACCGAGTGCGGCAAGATGCAACTTACGCTGTCAAACTTGCAATCCAAGAACTGCCATCTTGATTGCATGAAATGGCAAATGCGGCACTCTGTATCTTTCTTTACTTCTAACTAATTTTGAGAAAGAGACTTTCTTGGTTGAAATTATTCTCCAGCTCGCTTAAATAGAATTTCCGAGGCTGTACGCAACCACACTCGATATCACTGGCTATAGTGTGCGTAATAGTATCAAGCCTACAGAATTGGAGGTTTCTCTGCCAACGGGTTGGACGTCAGACGCCGACTGGTCCGTGGAGTCGGAGTCTGAAGCAATTATGGGGTTTACTCTTTTTCATAAACGTTATTTTTTTAAAGAGTTTGCATTAGAATTTGTAATCCAGCGCATAGAAGTTCGAGTCGAACGTCCACGGATCTCAGACATCGAAATCGGCCCGTCTGCCTTCCATCTCAGTAGCCCTGATTGAAACTCGAGCTGAAAGAATGCTTCTAGCACCAGTAATTTGCATGTGTTTCCTGCACTGATGTGAACATTGCTCGTGCTCTCAGCTCGAACCAACAGCGACGGAACAGCGGGCAGCGGCAGTGGTGCCCTTGTGTCCACCCACCCGCACCTGGACACTTGCCACAACCTCAACCGTCAGCTGCTGGTGCTGGCCGCTGCTGCTGTGCACAGCTCCAACACTGATGCTGTGAGTGCCTTGCTTAATGGTATGTGCAAAGCTACCCAACTTGAATGCATCTATCATTGATGCGGCGAATTATTTGTTTCTCTGCTTAGTTTACCCGGTTCCCTACCTCGTCTATGACGGTCGCCCCTGGAAACTATTGCATAGTATGCTCCGCTCCTCTACCAAATGGTAACTCCTTTGGTGATGAATAGCAAAGTAAATACTAAATTTGGGTAACAAATTCGATTAATTTACTTGATCTAAGATGTTGCACTCCCGAGAAGATTATATCGTAACCACATCCAGTCCTCCCGGAGATCACTCCCAGTTGAGAAACCTTAGCTGGGTGTTTACCGAAATTTGGTTTGATGTGTGCCTCGTGTCATATCTTCCCTTGCTCAAAGATTAGCTCCATTTGTGGGATGCCCTGTATGACCACGTTATCCTCGTATATTAATGTACATATACCATAGCTATATGCTAATTGAATTCACTGGTACGGTACCGTTTTTCTATGTGCAGTGGATACCTACCTTTAGCCTTTTCACGCATGGATTATATTGGGATACAAAATGCTGGTGTTTTTTGAGAAATGTCCTTTATTTAATGGGTAAATAATATAAATCGGTAAAATGTAATAGTATGAATTTTCTCGATGTACCGTAGCTAAAATGGTATTATATGCAGATTTTACATCACACATTTCCAACGTTTTATCACTTGTTCTACTACATAACTGCTTCCTATGCATTTCCAAGTGTGTAATGAGCTAGATTTATTATTATTAAATCACACCAGACTGGCGGCGTAGGAACGGAGAAACTCCATGAGGTTAACAAACCCCCACGCAACCAGCCCAGCAGGTATTAAATTTGGGAAACAAGATATAAAAGTTAGTGGGTCGGACCCTCACACCCAATGATGGAACGTCTAATGTTGCTGCGACAAATAAACCGAATATACAGTATTGCAGCGTGCAGCCATTGCATGCAGTTGATCCGCAGTTATCTTGTAATGTAACCGAAGAACCTTAATAAATAATAAGAGCTACTGAGCTCCTATAGAACATAGATGACCTACAATCTCAAAGGGCTCAGGTTTCTTTGGAAGGTCATCGTATAAGTTCCCCGTGGTATTATGCGCGCTTCCCTGCCACAATCTTTCGGTTAATTAAACTCGTACTCTAATAATTAAAACAGTAACAGTAGTTAAAATGCTATTGTTCAGGTACCGTGGGTGGTGGTGCGGTGCGGAGTACAGCTGCTACTGACGGTGTCGGTGCTGGTGGTGAGTCCCGTGGCCCTGCAGGTGCCTCAGGTACAGCTCCTGTACTCCGCTCCTGTGTACTCCGACAACACTCCCCCTGGTAAGGTGCGCGAGATGCTCTACCGCGCCCTGGTCAACTTCCTGCTCCTACCGTGGCCCGTGTACAGCCTGCAGCAGCAACAGCAGCCTGTGCAGCACAGCGTGCAGGACCGCCAGCGCATGTTGGCGGCCTTCATGGCAGTCCTCACACAGCCGCTCTCGGCGCAGGACGTGCAGCAGCTCATGACTGATGCTGCGCTTAGGGAGAAAGGTAATTTTTTCACTGGCCGTGGGAGAGAACGAAACTTGTTAACTTTAATTTAGGTAGAAAGTTAAATTGTGAAGAAAAGAACAGTTTGAGCGCTTCTTGAAGAGATCATCGTAGCTATCTTGATTGGCTTTTGATATTGCCATAGAGGGAAAGTCAACCTTGCCAATGTTTATTTAGAGAGAGAGGTAACTTGTCCTTACAGAGTAGAAAGGTAATTTGTTTTCCTTAACTTGAAAAAGACGATTGGTGGTTCGTTTTAGTACTTTACTATAAATTTCGCTTTGTTTTGTCCAAGTTTTCTTCTGGTGATTTTTGTTATACGGTTAAGTTTATTTTCGTTCACTTTAGTTAATAACTTTACTAAGGTAAGTTCTATCTGTTGTGCCAGCAAGCAGCGGTATAAAGGAGTGCCTACGGCTGCTGCGGAGTCAGCTGTGCCAACTGACGGGGGCCGACCGCACCAGCCGGGAGCTGTACTGGAGCTGCGTCAGGGAGCCGCTCAACAAAACCATGGTGCATCTCATGCCGCTCTACTGTGGTTCTCCTGGTGAGTACTGCTCTCTTTACTTTCTCATTTAACCCACAAATAGGTTGGTTGTAGAGAGACCCATTGGTAAGACCATGAATAAGTAAATACTGAAGCTGCTGCAAAATGACCGTTTTTCAGTATGGTAGATGGCAGCCTGACTGCACTTTCCACAATCGCGGGAAACGTGTTCACTGTAACACAGTAGTACTTTTCAGTTAAAAGGTTCCGTGGAGTTCTTGTGCTTACCGTCATTTTTATTATTCTGAACATTGACTGTGGTGCGTAACATTAGAATTATTTCAAACAAGATGTGCTAATATTTCGTCACTGCTTTCCTGTTGCGCATTGTATCATGCGTTTGTGAAGTCTGACTCATTTTTCACTAGATGCGCTAAAGTTGGTGCGTGCCGTTCACATAGCATAATTAATTTATAGCCCTATGTGTCGGAAGATTTACATAATGTAGCACATTTTCTCATAGTGGTTTATTGCAATCTTTCTTTGATTTCGCCCACTTGATGACATCCAACTCGCTCTCTTACAGGCGTACTTTTAGAAATGGTGGGCACGGTGATGTGGAGCGTGGGTGTGGTGGGCGGCGGCAGTGGCGGCAGCAGCGAAGTGTGTGGCTGGATAGAGACGATCGTGCAGCTCATCACCAACTCGCAGTACCTCAGTCTGGCGCTGGCCAATGACCAGTCTCCTCAGGCTGCTGTGCTCGCCAGGTATTTCTTTCCGTTATTAGTGTTACGGAGTAAATTTCTTTACTATAGGCTACTTCAATTTGTTATACTAGCCTGGTACTTTTTTGTCTGTTTAGCGCTACTGGAGCAATTGGCAGGCTGTCGAAGGGGGTAGCAGATTTGTAATCGGACTGAAAAGATTTCCAGGAGTCGAAGTTGGACGTTACACCTCCTTGCCAATTGTTCTTTGTTAGTGTGACTTTGTAGTAGAACACACCCTATTGAAATCGGGGACACGGAGTCTGAGGGACCAAGTCCGACTCCTTGGTCCACCCAGTGTCCGACTCAAGCTCCTCGGACCCAAAAATGTCTGACTCCTTTCCTTAATAAAAACTACTGTAAATAGGTTTAGAAAGAAAATAATATCTTGCAGCCGTTGGGAGACTTAAATAGGATTGCAATAACGATAATAATATTTACAATAAATTCAAATCATGTCATTGCCAGTAATAGCGGTAATAAGAAGGACTAGCTACCTGTGATGGAATTGATAGAAAGGCCTTTGTGTTTGACAGATTTTTGCAGCTGCTGTCCTTAGCTCTGAGCGACCCTAGTCCTGCTTTCAAGCGGCTCGTAGGTGTGGTGGTGGCGACGCTGGACGAGCTGTACCCTCAGGTGTCGCAGCAGCCCTCCGCTGTGGCAGTCCGGCAGCCCCTCTTTGCTGTCCTCAGGACCCTACTCGAGCATAACTGGAAGTTCTTCTACAGGTGAGAGCTGCACTTGCCTGGGCTGCCAGCAGGGTTGCAAAGAGAAAGTGGTTAAGAGTCTAACAGATTTAGAGACCCGGAGTCGGAGTCATGTGCTTATTGTACTTTGATGTTGGAGTTTGAGTCGGCAAAATAGGTCTATTGTATTGCACGGTTGCACACATTTCAGGGCCAAGGAATGGGAGTTGTTGCAAACTGGCTGGATTGAGGAGTCGGAGTCTGATCTCTCCATCAGACATCGCAACCCAGCGCAAAAATAGGTTTCTTGTCCCCGGCAATCGAATTACTAAACTAATGAGTTAGTTGTGTTTATTATTTGATAGACTTGCAACTGCTTCGTTTTTGTACTTATAGAAATTTTTCGTTGATAATTGTGGCAACGAATCGTAGTAGGGGCCTTCGTAACTTACCTTGGCCTCCGTTTTTCGTTTGGAACATCTTACATTCTGTACTCGCGTTGCTTCTTTCCCTCCTTTTTTGCTCCTGATGTCCTGTTTGGTGCTCTGCCTCTTCTTTCTTAGTTTTCTGCTCTCATTAGTGGCTTTTTGCTTTTCCCGACATTGTTTTTGGCTCCGTCCTTTGTGATGGAAGGTAGTGCTGAGGTGTAATAGGCTTTTACTAGGTGCTTTTTAATGACAGGTGACCACAAAAATTTGTCTAGTTTTCATGGTGAATTGCGACTTGTCCAGCTATAAAAAAGACCTGCAAGAATACTTGAAAAAAGCACAGACAGTATTGCAGCATGTAGACAATATGGGGTGCTTTGTATAATGACAAGCATGGCGTTTGGTTCAGATCTAACATACAGCAGCCCATGAGCCACAGCCCGTGGGAGGAGGTCCAGCACGGTGAGCACCTGACGCGTATCCTGCAGGCGTTCGGCCAATCGTTCATGCAGACAGACATTGCTGTCTTCAGGCAGAACCTGGCCACTCTACAGCTGCTCAACACCAAGTTCCGCCTCTACAGTAAAGTAAGTGCTGCTCTCGTTTCAAACTATGTCTAAAAGTTGTGTCTCAAAATATTTAACAGTATTATGTCCGCGTTTTCATTGTTTTGTATTTTAGACCTTCAAAAGTACGTGAAAGTATCATTGGCAGAATTGCGCCAGTACTGCACGCTGGGCAACAAGTTTGAACTCAAGTTGTTTTATACGACACGTCGACTACTTATTTAAGTTAAATTTCATTTCAATTCTGGATCCGAACCTTTATCACGTTGGCGTCTCTAGATATGGACATTCTAGTGAGACCAGCAGAATTTGCATCATCACTGAATAGATCCAGTGAGCGTTCCGCGTCAATAACACTGATTTACTACAACAAACAGAACGTCATAGGTTTATAGTGGATCGTGATAGTCAATACGGTCTTCGGATTCGAAATAACACAACGTAGAGTTCATGGAAGACGTGAATAATCCCTGTAAGACCGTACTTCGTGACCAGTCTTCAGGTCTTAGCAGTCAGCTGTATCAGTGCGAAAGCGAGGGTGTCTAGGCAAAATTGCGAGTCTCCAGCCGTGTTTCCGCGCTTTTCGGGCAATGTCTTTTTGCGACTCAAAGCCAGTAAGGCTCTTGTCGTAGGAGGATGTACTGTGGGGCAAAGGTTTCCGTGAGGGCTTTGGTATTGCTAGTTAGAGGGCGACGTGCCATTAAATGACAACGCAAATGCGTGAAAGGCCCCAAGAATTCGCCTTGAGCTAACGAAACGTTAGTTGAGGCGAAAGTGCTTTGTTTAGACGCCGGATGGAAGTTCAACTTCCACTAGCCTCTTGCCCCCTGTGGGCGGGTGGCTCTCACCCA